>PVKS010018936.1:0-39258 GCA_004027875.1 Aplodontia rufa
ATGACACTTATAAATTACTTAGATTAAATGACACCTACTAAGTGCCCGTATATTCATTTTGCTTGGCACAGGCAATTACTATTATTCTTTCCCTGAACTGGGGGAGCGGAGCATTTGGGGTCTTGATGGCAGGCAACTCCACTGGGAGTGTTGACTCCTTGTCCTGCCAGCCTGGGGAGGGGAGAGCCTTACCTGGATGCCATTCAGGGAGGCCACGCCCATGTAGAGGAAGACTCCATACAACACAGGCATGGGGATATACTGGAATGAAAGCAGAGATTTGGATTGGAATTCTGCCCGGAGTTGGTCCTTGGTCACCTTGTGCTGTCTGCCAACCACAGAGGCAGCCAGGAAGTGGATGTTGGGAGGAACTGAGGGTCTGAGAGACGTCTGGAGTCAGAGTTGTGGGTACAGGTGGGAAACGAGGGTGGGGTCACCAGCACTGCTGGACGCTGTTCTTCCAGCCTTGCGGAAGCCCTGTGGTCTGGCTGAAATCACTTCTAGGAAGTGGTAAAGCTCCATAGACTGCTCATTCGTGCCAGCCCCTTCCTACTTCCAGTCTTGGTGAGGGCCCCTAAAGCTGTTGGGCCTGCAGGAAGCTGGGGACCTTTGGTGAGTTAACCTACATCAGCAGGCAGTACCAAGGCCACTCTACAAAAATCATATATCATACACAATCATAAGAAAGAAGCAAAACAGAGGTATATGAACTGTTGCTCCGCGTACTGCCTACTAAATCTCTACCCCACCCTAATCTTGTTTTTCTTTCATGATAGGATGTCTGAAGGCCAAAAGTTCCTCTTCAGGTAGGCTAGCCAAAATTGGTTGGATCTAAAATGTTTGCCTGAGTAACTACTAGCCAACCTCTAGCTTCATTAAAATCTAGTTTCCCTGCTAAAGACACAGTGGCCACCAGCATTTGGAAAGAGCGGACCATAAAAGGAAGTAAAAGAGACCACACCTGAATTTGTAGAAGTCTCCTCCTATTCCAGGAAATACATGTATATTCCTCCCTTTCGTTAGCCTATCCCCTCTCCTCATTACCACTACTCTGTTTGACCTCTCAACCCTAACTAAGTAAGTTAAGTCAAAAGTGAACTTGGATTCCACTTCCCCATTCTTTGGTCACTGAATAAAAATGTGTGCCATGAATGCTTAAATCAGTCTAGTTACTTGCTTCATGACTCCGAATGGAAAAAGGTGGGTACCCTTCTTTCCATATATGCACCTCAGCAGTTTGTTTTCTTTTTCAAAAGTGGGATCATTTAATTCATATTGTCCTGTAATTGGCATTTCAAATCTTTCAAAAGCCTTTTTTTTTTAAGGAGAGGGAGCTGGAGCAGTGGCTCAGCGGTTGGAGCACATGCCTGGCATGTGCAAGGATATGGGTTTGAATCCCAGCACCACGTACGCAACTACGTTGGAGAAACAAAGGCCAGACGAAAAAAAAAATTTAAAAAGATTTAAAAAATAGAGAGAGGGACAGTGACAGATAAAGAGAGAATAAACTTTATTTAGTTTTTCGTGTGGCCTTCATTGCTCTGACACTTTGTTGTGTACATGGGGCTGGGGTTTGAACTTGCATCCTCATACATGCCAGGCAAGCACCAGAACTGCTGAGCCACCGCTCCAGCCCCATTCCTGGTCTTATTATTTTTTATTTTGAAACTAAGTTGCTGAGGCTGGCTTTGAACTTGTGATCCTCCTGGCTCAGGCTCCCAATTTGCTGGGATGACAGGTTTGGACCACCACACCTGACTTTTAAGATCTTTTTTTTAAAGAAATAGAGGGACAGGAGAGGGGGGGGAGGGAGGGAGAGAGAGAGAGAGAGAGAATATCAGTTTTATTTAGTTTTTCATCTGGTTTTCATTGCTCCAACACTTAGTTGTGTACGTGGAGTTTGAACCCTGGTCCTTGCACATGCAAGGCAAGCGCCATAACCTCTGAGCCACGGCTCCAGCCCCCAAATCTTTTTGAGGCATTTCTTCACCTCTGTCTAAGCTGTATTTCTGCTCCTTTTATCTTCTTTAGCTGAACCTGATGCTCGCACGGTGAACAAAGACTATCCTGCCTTTCCTGGCTTGGGTTGTGATAGAACACTTTGACGACCACAAAGTACGATGCTAACAGGGCTGTTCAATCTGTAGGTGCCATTTAAGAAAGTTAATAAATTCAAATAGTACATAACCTCTCTTTTAGGATAAGTGCCTAAAAGATAAGGCACAATTTGGACATATGTACTGTAAACATCAAGCCAAGACATTTGAACTAAAAGTAAAAAATCAAAAAATATGACCCTTCCATCATTTCATTAGCACAGAGCTTATGAGATTTTTGCCTAATTATGAAACAAGGTAAAAATTTCAATGAATAACACTGCCCTAATCATCCTTAAAGTGTGGGAGCAACTGAGATAGATAAATGCTTAAATTTAAAAACTTAGCTACTGGGGCTGGAGTTGTGGCTTCTCGGTCGTAGCGCTTGCCTGGCAAGTGTGAAGACCCGGTTCAAACCCCAGCCCCACATACGTGACTAAGTGTCAGAGAAACAAAGGCCAGATGGAAAAATAAAATTGATTCTATTTCTCTCTCTCTTACTCTCTCTGTCTCTCTGTCTTAAAAAATTCATGTGTTGGAAATTTAATCCCTACTCCCTCAAAAATAAATTAAAAACTTAGCTATCATCTGTAGCAACCCAAACTCAAGTTCACTTAAAATTTCCCTTTTTGCCCTAATGAGTGTGAAAGCAAAGTGGATTCAGTCTTAGATGATTTGTAGCTACTACCAGTGACTAATTATAAAGTTGCTTCATTTTCAAGTCAAGGAAATTTTCTCCATTATCTTGTCATTTATAGTTTTCCCAGAAAATCCCAAAGGTCTACAACATCACATTCCTCCCAGTGAAGGGGCTATGATCTTGAATTCTGGATTAATCATCATAAATCTTCCTTGAATCTCCTGGAAAAGGCTCTTCCTTTTTAAACATGAATGAAACAAAACAAAAAAATGACAGAAAATTACCTCTAGTGTCAGCTTTAGTTCAACAATGATCACAGTACCGCAACCATAAGGACATCACAGCCTTCCTGTATAATGTGAGATCAAGACCATGAGAATAACATGGGGCCCAGAACCACTGAGGCAGGATACAGAAATCCAGTCTCAAAGAGCCATGGCAAGGTGTGGACAAAACAAAATTTCACAGCCTTGGGAAAGATTGGGAAATTTGCTCAGTGTGTAAGTAATTTATGTTGCCCATCGAATACATGTTCACTTCATCCCCCTGTACCTCCATTTGACAAGATAATGAAATATTGGACTCAGTGGTTATGGTGTTTGCCTAGCATGCATGCTCAAGGACACAGGTTCAAACCTCAGCACCGCGTACACAACGAAGTGTGGCAGCAACGAAAACCACATGAAAAACTAAATAAAATTGATTCTCTCTCTCTCTCTCTTACAAAAAGGATAATGAAATACTTACAGATCAGTGATGGAAGGCCTGAAGAGTATCACTGATCCACTAACAACAAACATTATTGTCTAATATCAACACAACCATTCATTGATACTCATAGAAGGAGAAGGGAGAGAGAGGGGCTCCTGGATTAACTCTAGGATCTCACATCTTGATTAATTATATTTTTCTTGAACAACTACATCAAATTTCTTTTCCTTAACATAAAACCAACCCAGTATTTAGTACTGGTGTTAGTGAGTAATCATGCTTTAATCAGTTAATTAACAACTTTGAAAGCCTAGCTTTATAAATCGGTACATACCTTGATATAATCAGAAATCCTAAACCTTGTGATCAGTGAAAACCTAGATTGATCTGCTCTGCTACAAAATTTATCAAATAGATTAAATGTTGGATAAAGTGCATTCTTTTTTTTTCCCGCTCTTATAGTGAAAGAATACTGGTGGGCAGATTTTTCATATCCCTTTGTGATTGAGTGCAAAGACAGTATCAAAGCCCCTGGAGCTATGTGGGCTGTTTTGTTTTTTTTTTAAGAGAGAGGGACAGTGAAAGAGAGAATTAATTTTTATTTAGTTTTTCATGTGGTTTTTGTTGCTCCAACACTTGGTTGTGTACGTGGTGCTGGGGTTTGAACTCGGGTCCTCACGCATGCCAGGCAAGTGCTGTAACCGCTGAGTGACTGCTCCAGCCCCCATGTGGACTCTTGAAAACTTTTCCGTGACTGTCAGAGTAATAGTTAACATTTTCCCATATCTGACACCTTACTCTCTTTAAACAATGTATTTTATAAGATGCATGAATTAATATAGAAATACAGCTTGAAAGAGTTACAACATTTGGGCCAAGAATTGCAGCAAAAGGGAATTTCTATTTTTGCTCAAAATGTGGAACCATTACATGTCACTCAAGAGGGAGCAACATGACTAAACATCACTTAAAGGATTACCATAATATGAAAGGCTCTTTTTTTTTTAATTTCTTTTTTTCTTGTAGGCTGCAGTGTTGGGGATCAAGCCTAAGGCCTCCTGCATGCTAGGTAAGTGCTCTGCCACTGAGTTACACCTCTCTCCAGCCCTCATTTCAATTATTTTAATTATGATGCTGTCAGCATGCTACCTATATTAAGAAGACACACTAGATTAGAACAAAAACAGTAACTGTTTAGAATCAGACATCAAAAGTAAGAGTGTAAAAGCCCTAGCAAACGTATATACAGGATATGATAAAAGTGTTCATAAAAGAATTCATTACATTGTAAATGGAACAAAAGGAAGGAAACCGTAGTGGAATTTTCTAACTGCTTTGTTTCTATTCAGATATTCATCAAGGGCTGGAGCGGTGGCTCAGCGGTTAGGGCGCTTGCCTGGCATGCGCGAGTATGCAAGTTTGAACCCCAGCACTATGTACACAATGAGGTCTTGGAGCAACGAAAGCCACGTGAAAAACTAAAAAAATTGATTCTCTCTTTCTCTCTCTCTTGAAAACAAAAAGTTCATGTGCAATGACTGAGTCACTAAACACCCTCAACAGCTGGGGCAGCATGCCTGGCCTGCCAGAAGTCTGAGTCTGCAAAGATAACAGGAGCTGCTATGTGCAAAGTGTTTCTAGGAACTTTTGGCCCTAAAGTAAGCTGGTTTTAGATTTGAGGCTTTTAAAATTCTTTTCTCCTTCTTCTCCCCTGCCCCCACAAATGCTTGTTGGGCTTATCAAGAATGATATGCATGATGGTTCTTTTGAGCCCTTTCTACAAAAGGAAATGTTCCCTGGTCATTTAAAATACACTTCTAAATAAACGAAAGCATCTGTGTGTAATCTGTTTCCTACACTATGAAAACACTCCTTTAAAACTACCCAGCCTTAAACTGACTGCTCTGTATGCCCAACACTGATTTTCAAGCCAGAAATATTTTTCACAGGAAATGAATTAATTAGCAGCATGGTTTTTTAGTCTTTGTGTTTTTAATAAGGGCAATACCAAAAGGAGCAGATTTAAGATATTCTCAGGGGGAAATAACTGCTAAGATTGGAGCAATTCAGGTAACCTTTTTTTTTTTTTATAAAGAGAGAGGGACAGTGAGAGAGACAGAGAAAGAGAGAAACAACTTTATTGAGTTTTTCACATGGCCTTAGTTGCTCCAACACTCAGTTGTGTACGTGGTGCTGGGGTTTGAACCCGGGTCCTCGTGCTTGCCAGGCAAGCGCCGAAACCACTGAGCAACCGCTCCAGCCCCCAATTCAGGTAACCTTAATTCAGAAAGGGAAGTCTTGTGTGCGCACTGATTGAGGGAAGGGCCATCGATAGGTGACTGTTGGAGAGACCTGGTGGGAACACCCTACTCCTCCTGACTGGAAAGTGAGCATTCTGGGGTTACCTGCCTCAACTGTACCTCTATTTGTTAGTCTCCTCCAGGTGGCCTGGTGGGACATAAGCAAGAGAAAGTGGGTGATCAAGAAGGCCTCCAGTGAACCACAACAATGTGGGCACACCCAGCTCGGGCAGTTCCTGGTCTAAGCAGGGACAGAAGTTTCTGAGGGAAGAATGCCCACCAGGAAGGTGAGGGTATACTCTGGGCAGGCTGCAAGAGAGCAGAGACGATGGGTGGAGTTAACAAATGATACAGCATTGCAGAGAACGGTGGCAATGGCATGGAAACATCGCTTTGGTCTACTAAAACCCTGCGTATTTTAGGGGCCCATTGGCCATTGATACCTGGGCTGTGCAGGGAGCCCTTCCTGTGCCTGAGCTCCTCTTTGCGCTTTCTCAGGTGACAGGGCCCTGGGTAGGATGCAGAGCCTCACCTTCAGGATGGGAGCCAGGAAGACTGAGATCCCCGTCAGGATGAAGACAACGATGCCAGTCACTCTCTGTTCCCTGGTGGAGCAGAGGACAGAGTCAGGGGAGACCCAGAGATACTCAGTGACCATCTGTAGCCCCCCTGCCCCTCTGTGGGCCTGAAACTTGCATCCAAGGCCATGGCTTCTGCATGGGTTCTGCCTTTTAGCCTGACGCCCAGCTGACCCGCATGGGGAAGACAAGGAGCCCACGAGGGAAGCCAGAGCATTTTGCAGGGCAATCAGGAAGCTTTTTCAGTATAGTGCCTTATAGCTGGGTGCTTGATCCTGATGGACTTGGGTTGAATCTTGGCTCTGCCATTTACTCATTGTGTGGTATCAGACAAGACCATGATCACCTTGAGCCAAGGAGAACAGAAATGATAATGACACCTACACTGGGAGGATGTTGTAATATAAAGCACTTATGACCTTGCCTTTTGGTGATAGGATCCCACTTTTGCAGGGCATGGCTGATTCTGGGGAAGGGGGTCTGGTTGCCAGTAGAGGAGGTGTCAGGGACTGAGGCAGGTAGGTTTTCCTGAGTGCCCAGGCCCTAGCACAACCCAGGCTGGAGCCCTGGATTCTGGGGCAGATTGCTTAGGCCAGGGGCTCAGGAGTCTTGGAGGGGACACTTCCCTGTCCAGTCCTGACCCCTGCAATAAGGCAGAGAAGCCTCCTTCAGGGCAGGCTGGGTAGCCTCCATATCTCAAAGTAGTCGGGAGAAACTTCCAAGGCAGTCTCTTAGGAAAATGCCAGGATTTGGTGTGGGTCTCAGGGACTCTATGGAGCAAATGTGATTCCTAGCCCAAAACAGCTTGGGGACTTGGCATGGGACATGAGAGGAGGAGCAAGGAAAAGAACAGGCCAGGGCCACAGGGTAGGGGATAGTGGTAGCAACAGGAAGGCTTTCTGGAGGAATGGAAATACAGTGAGACCCAAACCCAGGGAGCCTTGGGAAACAGCAGGCAGAGGGGATTGGAGGGTCTTGAGGAAGAGAAAAGGGAATGACAGGAAGAGGTCCTATCATGGCCTATGTAGGTGAGTTTCTGGAGCTCATGTGTGAGCAGGTGTGTGTGTGTGAATACACTACTTGGAGACTAAGAAAAAAGTATCACTTAGAACTAAATTTTCATCTCCCTGGTTCCTGGGCTGTCAGAGCAAGGACCCTTTTTTCCAGATTCCCTAATGGTAAGAAAAGCTGCCTTCTCCTTCCCCAAACAGGTGCTCCTACTGAGGTGATCCAGACCCTGGCCCCCTCCTACCTGACTCCCAGGAACTGGGGCTGCTCCCCAGGGGCGCTGGTCTCCGTTTCCATTTTGAGGCTGTCGATGTGGGCGATGGAGATGACTGTGGCAGCCACATACCAGGGGAGCCCCGTGAAGGAGCACAGGGCCATGAGGATGCCCACCCAGAACAGGTCCAGATGGTAGCCAGCAGCCTTCTGCAGGGGCAGTGGGATGGGAGAAGCTTCTGGGAGCCTGTTTCTCCTCAAAGCAGCCATTTTGTGGAACATGGCTCAAAGGCTCCCCCTGCCTTCCAGAGTGCCCTCTGAGGGGACTGTCACCCTGAGGTGCACCCTGTGAGGACTTCAGAGGTGTTCAGATCCTACCACCCTTGAAGGTGGCTACAGATGCCACCTTATCTGAAAAGGTGAACCAGGTAATGGAGGAGAGAGATGTTCAGACTTGGAGAAGTCCTGGGATTGGGTCCCTGGGGAGAAGGATTCCCACCCAGTGACCACAGTTATCTGCAGTTCCTGAATGAGAGGCCCCAGCTGGGGCTAGGCTACAAAGTCTAGGTTGGTGTATATTGGGATCAAGGAGAGGGTAGCCCAAGTCTTCTTGGACCCAGAGGCAGGGAGAGATGGGAGTTTCAGGGACCAGGGAGACTATGGAATTTCCTCTGCCTCATGATTTCAGATCTATCCTGTTAGCAGCTGCGTAGACTCCTAAATAGACTGTGAGGAGGTGCAGGGCTGGAGGGTCACTTGGGAAGAAGCAAGGGTTTGTATGTAGGGGCCCAGCCTGGGCTTGGCCCAGGTCCACAGACCAAGTCATCCTGGCCCTGCTGGAAGTCATCTCCCACCACCACCCACACTCACAACACACCAAGTGGGAACGTGTCTTCTGCTAAAGTATTAAACGAAGCCTTTCCCTCCTTCATTCATTCTAACTTTGCCTATAGCAACAGCCTTACCTTTAGCTTGTTTTCCTTCCGGTTGACAATGACGGCTGTGATCTGCTGGTCCATGAAGATCAGGATGGTCACCAGTAGGGCGGGCAGGATGCTCGCCAGGTACACCCACCACGGGTTCTTCCCAAAGGGGGCCACAAACCAGCCTCGGTCAGGCCGCGTGGGCTGAGCAGAACAAATGAAGATGGCACTTTCCTCTCTCCCTTGCCAGGCATTTGCCTGCTGGGCCCTCTCCCACCACCTCACCTTTCCCTCAACTGCGGGAACTTTTCAAGTGCAATACTTTTCCTTAAATGCACCTTCGACTTCAAAGAGATAACAGAGGCACAGGGCCATGGGAAGGGACATGAAAACAGTTTTTGGGTCTTTAGAATGAATGGAATATTTGCTGTGACTGCCCTGGGTTTGGTTGGGAAACAGGGAGATGAAGATCAGAGAGCAGCTGAGTGTGTAGTCAAATTGCAAAAGAATGAAAAGCAGAACTGAGCCCCAACGGGCAAGAATAAGGCATTTGATTCCAGTGCCTGACATTTTCGCCTCTCCTGTCACCTGACGGGGGAGCATCATAGAATTGTCTCTCAAATGCCAAATGCTAGGGGCTGCAGGCGTAGCTTAGTGGCGGAGTGCTTGCCTAGCATACATGAGGCCCTGGGCTCCATCCCCAGTACTTCAGAACAAAACACAAAACATCAATTCAGACTAGCATGTAGAGAATAAAGGGTTAACTGTGCAGAAGCTGACATTTATAATTTTCTATATTTAAGAGAAAAAGGTACTTTTTAAAAAAAAGCCAACATGAGCTGTATGAACAGTGTTTAAGCTACTCCATAAAATCTTAAAATAGTAACTTGAAGGCCAAGGCCTCAAAGGCAGAAAGGAATATTCTAGAACCTGGACTTCCTACCCTGGTCAACTGGTTGGTGCATTTGTGAGGGAAAGGGCTTGATCTTAGCCACAAGCAAATGACACTGACTCTGGACTAGTGGCTAACTTCTGAAGCAGTGGTTCTCAACTTTGAACATGTCCAGAATCACCTGGAGAGCTTGTTAAATCACCTGGAGTGCATGGTGGCGCACTCCTGTAATCTCAGCAGTTGGGAAGGCTGAGGCAGGAGGACTGCAAGTTCAAAGTCAGCCTCAGCAACTTAGCAAGGCCCCTAAGCAATTTAGTAAGATTTTGATTCTAAATAAAAAATAAAAAAGGGCTGGAGATGTGGCTCAGTGCTTAACTGCTCCTGGGTCAATCTCTGCTACCAAAACAAAACAAAACACAAATTGTTAGGTTCCACCCAAAAATGTGAGATTCAACCAGTCTTAGAATTTGCCTTTTTTTTTTTTGAGGCAGGGACTCACTATGCTGCCCCAAGCTGACCTGGAATTGGAATTCCTGAGCTCAAGCAGCAAGCAGTCCTTCCACCTCTCCAGTGCTGAGAGCGCAAACTCAACAAAGAGAATTTGCATTTCTTTTCATTTTTTTAAAAAAGAGATAATCAATTTTATTTAGTTTTTCATGTGGCCTTGCTCAGACTGACACTGTTGCATACGTGGTGCTGGGGTTCTAACCTGCATCCTCCCACATACCAGGCAAGGGCTGTAACTTCCACCACTGAGCCACAGCTCCAGCCTCAAGAATTTGTATTTCTAACAAGTTTCCAGGTGACAATGTGATACACTTCCAGGGACCACACTTTGAGAATCACTGTTCCAAGGGATCATTTTCAACAGATTTCAGTGGGCCCAGCATATAAACTGTCATAGGTCAGGAAATTGGAAACCCTCACATAAGAAGCCAAAAAGCTTCCACTGGACTGGAGGATTCACAGCAAGATTTCATTCTGAATATGTCCCCACCCACCTCTCAAAGGACCACCCCTGGGAGACTGTGCAGGAAGTGGTGGAGCAAACACAGAGAACCCACAGGGTGGCTGGTTTGGTGAGCGTACAGGAGAGAGGAGCTACGGTTCGTGGGCAGGTAGGGCAGTGCCCAATGTAGGGTCAAAGGGCAAACCTTGATGACACTGGGCACATGCAGCTTGGGGGTTTCCAGGCCAAAACAGGCATCAATTCCACAGAACAGCAAGATGGAAAAAATAATGGAAAAGTCAGCCACAAGGGCCCGGACCTGCAGAAAAGAGAGGAGCAACTGAGTAAAGCATCCATCCTGCTCCAGGCTGGACTCAGTCTGCAGTGGCAAAGAGGAAACTCCTTAAAGGCTGGGCCCTGAAGTCAGAAGGCCTAAGCTCAAACCCTGGTTCTGCCCCTTTCTGACTGTGTGACCTTGGGGAAGCATGCCACTGAGTCTGTTTCTTCCACTGTGAAATAGAGGTAGTACCTACCTCAAGGTGCAAGCGAGCTGTGGCACATTTACAGAGCCTGGGATGCTGGTGGTCAGAATGGGAGTTGTTAGGATGCATGGGTGGCCCTGGCAGCCCTGACTGAAAATGTGTTCTGATATGACAGGCTGGACTGGGCCACCCGCCAGGTATGGTGAGGTCAACTGTTTAACTTGGAAGGAAACACTAGCTCTCAAAAACATGTGACCCAAAGGCTGGGAGGGAACCTCCCCAATGGGAGAGAACATCCCAATTCCATAGAGGCCTCCTGGCTACTCTTAAACCTTTTGCCCACTACGAGTCTCCAGTTTATTGCTCCTGTTTTGGGGAGGCCTGTCCCAGGCCAGATTCTGGACCTGACTTCCCCACCCTTTCTGAATCAGCATCCTCTGACCCCATCCCTCCCCCAACTCCACACTGAGAAATCTTGGGGCAGAGGGTCCCCTAATATCTATTTGCCATTTTTTTATATCTTTTCAGAGAAAGCATTTTGAAGGGCAGAGGCAGGCTAGGCACACTGACTTCCCTGCACCCCCTACTCCCCTTTCAGATTGTACTAATATAACTGAAATTCACATGGTTTAAAAAGACAGTGGAGATGGGCTGGAGGGGAGGCTCAGTGGTAGAGCACTTGCCTGGGATGTGCCAAGGATCTAGGTTTGACCCCCCAGTACCACGTACATAACTAAGATGAAAAATAAAAAAACAGATGAAAAAATAAAAACGTTAACTCTTTCTCTCACTCTCTATCTCTAAACAAAGTACCTGCCTTATCTTTCCTCATTGCAGGCACACCTCCCACATATACCCATGTATGTCTGCTTGGTTTTAGTTGATCTAGAGGTTTATTCCATGTCAGTCAATATGATTATAGCATTATAAGCATATTTCCTAATTAAAAGCATGGATAAAGGGTTAGATTTACTTAGATTATCCCTCTTTCTCTTTCCCCTTTCCCATTTTTTTTTTGAGAAAGGGACAGTGTGTGTAAGAGAGAAAAACCAACCTTATTTAGTTTTTCATGTCGTTTTCATTGCTCCAATGATTCATTGTGTACGTGGTGCTGGGTTTGAACCTGCGTCCTTGCACTTGCCAGGCCAGAGCCATAACTGCTGAGCCACTGCTTCAGCCCCCTATTCCCAATTTTTGATAGCCATTTTAAAACTCTTTGTATCAGCTTCCCTTGTACTTTTTTTTTTTTTTAAGAGAGAGGGACAGTGAGAGAGAAAGAGAAAGAGAGAAACAACTTTATTTAGTTTTTCACGCGGCTTTAGTTGCTCCAACACTTAGTTGTGTATGTGGTGCTGGGGTTTGAACCCAGGTCCCCATGCCTGCCAGGCAAGCGCCAAAACCGCTGAGCCACCGCTCCAGCCCCTCCCTTGTACTTTTGTGTGATACAATGACACCTGTCTCAACTTTTGCCAATAGCTCTCATTCTGCGTCATGTGAGACGAGGACTGTGGTTGCTGAGATTGTCGCCATCCTCTCTCAGCTGTCCCCCTTCCACCTATGACAACTCCACTTTGATCTTTACATTTCAAAGCTGAGTCGCTCATACACTACTGTACAGACACATCTTTTGTGTTTTATCTATAAGTCGGTTCTGAAAGATGAACCCAATAACACCTTTATATTGTTAAGATTGCATCAGCATTGGTCACAGCAGAAGCAAATGGTGTGCTAGGTTTATATTTCTTTTCCACAATCTTCCTAGCACCCAGATCAAAATGCTATCAAGTTAATCAGACATATATGCCATTCATTTAGTAGGACAAAACAGTTAAACATAGGCAATTTGATACAGTTCAACCTAAAATAAAGATGGACAAAATCCAGCCGAAGCGGTGGCTCAGCAGTTATGGCACTTGCCTGGCATGCTCAAGGAAGCGGGTTCGAACCCCAGCACCACAAAGTGTTGGAGCAACAAAAGCCACATGAAAAACTAAATAAAATTGATTTTCTCTTTCTCTTAAAAAAGAGACAAAATAAACAATTGTGAACTGCCTCCCACCTTAATAAAGATTTACCCATTCAGTAGACAACCTCTCCTGTCACCCAGTGGTATCCATGTCCCAGGTCTCTAAAGAGAATCACTGGTCTGAATTCAGAGTTTTCTTTTCCTATGAAGTCTTTAGTTTAATTAAATATGTACATATCCCTTGCTTTCCATGTTTTCAAATTTTACATAAAGGGTAACATGTTATTTGTAATCTTCTGCAACTTGCTTTATTTGTTCAACATTTCCCTGTGGATGGGGTATCTGTGGTCTATTTTATTTGCAGCGTAATATTTGCATGATTATTTTCCACTTGTTACTTTATTTTCATGTTAATAGTTGAATTTAGGGGCTGGAGCAATGACTCAGTGGTTACAGAGCTTGCCTGGCATGCGTGAGTTCATGAATTCAAACTCTAGCACCTCATACACAACAAAGCCTCAGAGCAACGAAAGCCATGTGAAAAACTGAATAAAATTGATTCTCTCTTTCTCTCCTCTCTCTCTCTCTCACTGTCCCTCTCTCTTTAAAAAAATTGCTGAATTTAGACTATTTTCAGATTTTTCTCTTGGAATCAATGTTTCTGTGACTATTCTTGAACACATGTGAGAATTTCCGTAGGGTTTGTACCTGGGAGTGGAAGTGCTGGTTTCTAGCTTTATCATGAGATGCCCATTGCCCTTTAAATTGAATGTACCTCTTGACACTCTCAACTCTCTCTCTCTCTCTCTCTCTCTCTTTTTAAAGAGAAAGGGACAGTCAGAGAGACAGAGAGAAAGAATCAATTTTATTTAGCTTTTCATGTGGCTTTTGTTGCTTGACACCTTGTTGTATATGTGGTGCTGGGGTTTGAACTTGAATCCTTGCGCATGTCAGGCAAGCACCATAACCGCTGAGCTACTACCCCAGCCCTCATCTATCACTTTTCATCTCCAATACATGGTATGCCAAGGACTGTAATGCTTACCAACCTGATGCGTGTAAAGTAGTGTGACCTCATTCTTCTCTGCAACACAAAATTCCAGGAGGCAACAGAGCAATTTTTAAGTACTTTGAGGAAAACATGTTGTGGCACTAGAACTTCATACTATATGAATTATTTTTCAGCCTGCAGATAACACATTCTCAGAGGCAGCCACTGCTCTAGCTTTTTCACATAAGAGGAGATTTTCGGAGATGAAGTGTGTGGAAGTGGGGAGGATGTGAGACTTGTTTTTAGGAGCCAAACTAGTTTTTTACTAAGTTTGTCTATTGCAAAACTTCCTAATGAGCCTTTTATTTAGTCTTTACAAAAAACTGGGGAAAATTTAACTATTCATATAAAAGATCTTCTGATTATTATTAGTGATAGTAGCAATATTTATTTAAGGAGGTTTCAGGAGAGTGTCACGTGGGTTTTATGGTGCATGGGTTTAGAGTTGCTAAAATTCTTCCAAGTGTCTCTTCCCATAGCACAGCCATTCCTCACATATGCAAGTGGTGTTTTGATTAATACATGTCTTATTCCAGATTCAAACAAAATGAGATGAAAGCCAGGTGCAGTGGTGCAGTCTGGTAATTCCAGGGGCCCAGGAGGCAGATCCCAAGCTCATAAGCCAGCCTCAGCAATTTAACAAGCCCCCGAGCAACTTAGCAAGATGCTGTCGCAACATAAAACAGAATAAAAAAGGGCTCAGGATGTGGCTCAGTGGCTCGTAGTCAAGAGCTTCTAGGTTCAATCCCCAGTACCCAAAAAAAATAAATAAAATAAAAATGGCAGTTAGCATTTATAATAGCATAAAAAATTAAGTAGCTAGAAATAAATCTTATAAAAAGTATTCAGGTCTTGAACCTATAAAACATTACGGAGAGAAAGAATACCAAAATAAATGAAGTATACATATTCATGAGTCAGAAGACGAAAAAACTAAAAGATATCTATTCTTTCCAAATTGACATATAGAATCAAGGTAATCCTATCAAAATTCCAACAAGTTTTTAATTTGGTAAAACTTAAGGCAATTCTAAAATTCATATGGAAATACAAGGGCCAGGATAATGCTAGTGAAAAGGACAAAGAGGGAGATTTTGGTTCATAAGATATAAAACTTATTAGAAGCCATAGAAATGTGATATTGGTGAACAAATAAACCAGTGAATGAGAATAAAAATCTGGAAACAGACCTTTTCATACATGATATGTGGCAAAGGAAGCCTTGCAAAACAGTGGAGAAATAAAACTTAAAAAAAAATACTGAAGCATGGCTGGAGCAGTTTTGGCCCTTGCCTGGCTTGTGCAAGTGCAGGGGTTCAAGCTCCAGCACCATGTACACAACGAAGTGTCCAAGGAATGAATGTCACATGAAAAACAAAATAAAGATTACTTCTCTCTTTCTCTCTCTCTCTGTCCCCTCTTTCTAAAAAAAAATACTGAAGTAATTGGCTATTTACATAAAACTACAAAGAAACACTATCTCATATTATATACCAAAATTAATTCTAATGGATTGTGGATCTAACATGAAATGAAAGAGCTTTTAGACAATAACATAAGAAGATACCTCTGTCTAATGTTTTCCTTAAGGAAAATTTCACTGCATTATATTACAGTAAAAGTAAGAATTTCTGTTAATAAAAAAATCCCATTAAGAAAACAAAAAGCCCAGCCACACAGTGGGAAAGATATTGCAACACATAGCATCACAAAAGTGTATCCAGAATATATAAAGAACTTTTTGCACATCAGAAAGAAAAAGCCAACCTAATAAAAAATGTGCAAGAGATTTAAACAGAGACTTCCAAGAAGAAAGTCAAATGGCCATATGGTCAATAAACATATGATACGGTTTTCAACTTCATTATTTATCAGGGCACTGAAAAAGTTTAAAAACCATGAGTTACTATGACATAGAAAGGCTAAAGATAAACTCGGAAAATACCAAGTATTGTCAAAGGGGTTACCAATAAGGGATCCCGGCCCTGCCTGACCCCAAAACCTTTGCTTTTAACTTGAAAAAACCCCATAGGCCAGTGGCTGTATTGTGGCCCTCCTATGGGGGGACAGAACTGGCTGGGGAGACTCCATAGGGAGCTTTTTTCTTTCTTTCTTTCTTTCTTTTTTTTTTTGTCCCAGGGATTGAACCCAGGGGTGCTTAACTACTGAGCCAGTCTTGTTATTTTTTTTATTTTGAGATTGAATCTCACTAATGCTGAGGCTGGTCTCAATCTTGCAATCTTCCTGTCTCAGCCTCCCTAGTCTCTGGGATTACAGACAGGTGCTACCATGCCCAGCTTCCTTCCTTTCTTCTTCTTTTTTTCTTTTCAAACTTTTTTATTTTTTTGAGAGAAAGAACGAGGGAGAGAAAATTTTATTTCATTTTTTCATCAGATTTTTGTTTTTCTGACACTTAGTTGTGTATGTTGTTCAGGGGTTCGAATCTTGGTCATCCTTGTGCATGCCAGACAAGCACTTTACCGCTGAGCCACTTCTCCAGCCCTGAGCTTGCTTGCTTGCTTGCTTGCTTTCTTTCTTTCTTTCTTTCATTCTTTCAGAAAGAGGGACAGTGAGAGAAAGAGAAAGAATCAATTTTATTTAGTTTTTCATGTGACTTTCGTTGCTCCAACACTTCGTCGTTTACGTGGTGCTGGGGTTTGAACTCCCATACTTGCGCATGCTAGGCAAGTGCTGTAACCACTGAGCCACCACTCCAGCTCCCTAAGCTTTCTTAATAGTGGTTTGACTATAGGTCTCTCCTAACTGCAGGATGCACTTACCTTGGTAGGGAAATAGCGACTGAATTTGAACTTCTTCAGAGTCAAGGTCATGGAGTAAGTCCCAAAGAAAAGGATGAAGGACATGAGTGCCAGGTCTGGGATGAACTGGCAGGAGTTCCCAAGTAGGCGCCCACCATAGCTCAGACACTCCTTCTTGCTCAGCAGGGACCAGTCCAGTGCTGTGAGGTTAAGGGAGTTGTACTTGGAGACAAAACACAAGTGAGAAAGAGTCAGGACATTCCTGGCAGGTTGACTGTGTCCTCATCCCTGAAGTCCCAGTCAGCTCAAAGACCTGCCACCATGATGCCCTCAGAAATAATGTGGTGTCCCAGGGGACTGTATGATTCAAGCAACGACAAGCAGGCAGCTCCCTTGGAAGATTGGGAGCTGACACGTGCTTTTTGACAGTGTTCTGGGATGCATCCTTATATTAGCTTTTCTAGCAAGGAGGAACAGCACTGGAGTGGGGGTGATGCCCTCCCCCTCAGTAGACTGGACTTCTGTCGCTGTCCATCAACCACGTTGATGGACATTTCACATTCTCTCCTGTCCTTCCCCTCTGTCACTCCCTTGTTGGTCCCTTCCTGGGTCATTTTAGCCACTTTTCTCCTTTGTGTCCTAGATCCTAAAATTTAGGGCATGAAAAACAATGCAATTTTTTATATAAATATAAAATTTATATCCTTTGCATCCATGGGTTTCACATCTGTGAATTCAATTAACTATGGATCAAAAATATTTTTTAAAATTGCATCTGTACTGAATGTGTAGACTTCCCCCTTACTATTACTATCTGAATGATACAGTATAGCAATTATTTATGGAGCATGTACATTGTATTAGGTATTATTTATCTAAAGATGATTTAAAGTATCCAGGAGATGGGCATGTAAATATTACACCATAAAGGATTTGAGCATCCATAGATTTTGATATCTTTGGAGGATCGTGGAATTAATCCTCTGTTAGTACTGAATAATGACTGTATTTATATAGTCCTAAGAGTAATAAAAGGAGGAAGAAAAGGAGAATAATTTATAATATAATTTAATACATATTTTATTTATTGATTGATTGATTGTTACTGAGGATTGAACCCACAGGCACTTCACCACTGAGTCACATTCCCAGCCCATTTCATTTTTTATTTTGAGTCAGGGTCTCACTAAGTTGCTTAGGATCTTGCTAATTTGTTGAGGCTGGCTTTGAATTTGCAATCCTCCTGCCTCAGCTTCCTGGGTTACTGGGATTACAGGCATGTATCACCAATGCACCCGGCATAACACATATTTTTAAAAGTAAATGTGTAAATGCTTAGAAACAGCTATGTAATGAAGGAAACAAATGCTTGTAACTAACTATAAGGGATGCTTGTATTAAGACAAGTGTTAATAGGTTTTATAATAAGGTCCCCAGTGAATCATGCCTCCCTGGATCCACAGTCATTTACAGTGTGACATAGATGGTCCTCCTATCAGAGGGGAAGTCTATTTTCCCACCCTTTTGAATCTAGTTTGGTCTTTGACTTCCTTAGACCAATAGAATGGGGTAGGAAGTAACTCTGAGTCAGTTCAAGGAGCCTTGCACATTCTGCTCTCACACCCTTGGAAACCTGATAACACGATGCTGTGACAAACTCAGGGCTGAGAAAAGCACATGGAGAGACAGGAGACAGGTGGACCCATTCTAATCCACCTGAGGCCAGGCCCCAGCAGCCTTCCCAGGTCAAAAGGCAATAAGATTGAGATCAGGTGAAATCAGCAGAAAAGCCAGGCAACCTGCAATCATGAGAATTACAACTGCTGCTGCTCCTGCTTTAACCTGCCTTTTTTTCTTTTTCTTTTTCTTTTTTTTTTTTTTTTGTGGTTTTGTATTGGGTGCTCTACCACTGAGCCACACCCTCCAACACTTTTTATTTTTTGAGGCAGGATCTCACTAATTTCCCAAAATGGCCTCAAACTTGTAATTCTCCTTCCTCAGCCTCCTGAGTCACTGTGACACTGAATTTGAGGCCAGCTTGTTACCCAGCACCTAATCCAAGTGAGGAGGTCTGGTGTGGGACTGTCCCACACTGTCTTGCATTCTGGGACCCCATGTACTGAATGTCAGCTACATCGCTCAATCACCATGTGTAATTTAGAATGCTCCCTGAAGATACTGTTACTCTACTGCCCCACTGGTCTGCCCCACTTCTGTTTTTCAGTTTGTCTCTTGCAATTCCCCTATTCAATCTCCCATGTCATTCCATCTTAGCTGGGCTAGTCCACCCACTGTCTTTTGTGCTTGTCCTCTTTGACTCTCTATGATGTTCCCTTGGCCTGGAATGTTCTTCACTCTACGGAACCATCCTTCTCCTAACCTTGAACCCCAGAGCACATTCCACTCTCTCCATGAGGCTTTCTCTGGTCTCTCCAGTTGGTTTCCTTTCCTGGCACCAAGTTGGATGTACAGATATGGCCTACATTAGATGCATGGCGTGCTCTGCTCGTGCTGCCCCATAACTCTTGACGTGCCTCTTCACAAGCACAGCAAAAGCAAGTTGGAGGGGGCCATGTTGGCTTCTTTCTTTACTCTTTTTCTTTTTTTGCAGTGCTGGCAATTGACGCCAGGGCCTCTTGTCAGACAAGTGCTCCACCACTGAGCTACACCCCCAACCCCATATTGATTCCTTAAATGTCTTTTAGCTCTCATGCATACAACATCTTGCACATAATACATATTGAGAAATAGGTGCTGACTGATTCTGTCCTGTATCTCAAGATTTGATATTTGGAAAATCTTAGGTTAAATTGTCAATTGGAATATGTATGGGCAAAGTCGCCCACTGCCTGTTCACAGTAACTTAAGAAGCAACCACAGGGGCTGGAGCGGGGGCTCAGCGGTTTCGGCACTTGCCTGGCAAGCACGAGGACCCCGGTTCAAACCCCAGCACCACGTACACAGCTGAGTGTTGGAGCAACTAAGGCCATGTGAAAAACTCAATAAACTCGTTTCTCTCTTTCTCTGTCTCTCTCACTGTCCCTCTCTCTTTAAAAAAAAAAAAAATGAAGCAACCACAACCTCAGGGACACTAAAATCCTACCTGTCTCTCCCAAGGCCTACCAGGCTACACCTCACCTGGATTTCAGCTTCCCACCATTAGACCCACACAGGCTGGGATGCTGGGTCTTAAAAGCCACCATTCCTCATCATTGGGAAAGGCAGACCAGGCTGAGGGGCCCCAGGGACTAAGGAGGACAAAGGACAGGTCAGATTCATTAGGGTGGGGGAGCACTAATAAACTTTCGGGGGGGGGGGTTGGAGCAGTGGCTCAGGGGTTATGGCACTTGCCTGGCATGCATGAGTATGCAGGTTTGAATCCCAGCGCCATGTACACAACCAAGTGTTCGAGCAGTGAAAGCCACATGAAAAACTAAATAAAAATTGATTCTCCATTTCTCTCTTTCACTGTCCCTCTCTTTTATTTTTAAGTTTTTTTTTAAGAGAGAGGGACAGTGAGAGAGAGAGAAAGAATCAAATTGTATTTAGTTTTTCATGTGGCTTTCGTTGCTCTAACACTTTGTTGTGTACGTGATGCTGGGGTTTGAACTCACGTACTTGTGCATGCCAGGCAAGCGCTGTAACCCCTCAGCCACCGCTCCAGCCTCTGTCCCTCTCTCTTAAAAAAAAACAAAAAACAAAAAAACTTTCTGGGACTAGGGAGTGGCATTGATGGGTGGGAAGTAGGGTCCTAAGCAGAGCAGGAAGGACAACCAAGAAAGATGAAAGAGAAACTTTGTTTACAGCCTGTGTGTGCAGCCCTGTTACCATTTCTCACTGCAACCTCCCCTTTATTTGTAGGTGTATATCCTATCAATGCACATGGATGGAACAGAAGGAGGCATATTTTAAAGTGAGATGTTTACAGTACATACTTAAAATAAAAGCACACATTTACAAAGCTCTGCAGATGCCCCTGGGGTTGACCTCTGTGAGTCTGGGTTGCCATGACTTGCTCTGTTTCCCAATTCTCTTCTCATTACCCTCACCCCACACAAAAGCACTTGAATGTCTGCCATAAGAGGAAGGGACTTACCAGAGAAGCATTGAGGTTTGGTGCTGATGTGGCTGAGGCATTAAACGCAGTTATATTCACTGTAGTGAGCAAGGACATGAGCAAGGGTCAGTGGCTTGCGGGTGGGGAGCCTGCAACCCCCTCCTGGCTCCCCCTTTCCCCTCCCCCTCCAGTTCCTTAGTGCCACACTGGCTTCCATCCTGAGGACAGCTCATCATATCTGACCCCTCTTCACCTTCCTCACTCCTTTGAGGGATGGATTGGTGCAAGGGCACATGGGTCACAGCTCAGACATAACAGCTGAGGCAACTGTTCTAGGACATCTCCTGCCTGACAATAAACAGCTGTTTTTAAAAATTGAAATGAAGGGGCTGGAGTGGTGGCTCCACAGTTATGGTGCTTGCCCAGTAAGCACGAGTATGCGAGTTCAAAAAAAAATTGAAATAAAGACTCTCACTAAGACAAATTGGTGAATAATGTGCTTTGTGAATCCCTACTGGCCATTACACTCAATTCTGTGTTGTTAGATGTAAGAAACACTCTTAAAGGAGTGACTACATGCCATGCACTATGCTAAACCTGTATACATATTCATTCAAGTTCCCAAATCTCCATGAAGTATCCCCATTTTTACAGATGAGGTAACTGAGGCCCAGAAAGGTTAACTTGCCTATTGCCCAAGGTCACAAAGCTCATACTTGGAGCCACAATCCCATCCCAGGCAGGCTGGCCAGAGAATACAAACCTTCCAGCAAGCTTTGCCACCCATGCCCTCTCCACCAACACTTCCCTTCTCTCCTGCCCTCTCCATATGTGCTTTTTTGGTTTGTTTGTTTTGTAAGGTCGGTTGGGCCTGTATGAACATGTTTGCTTTTATATTATCTTCTCTAATCTGTCCCTTTAATAAGACAGAGAAAATATCACCTGGGTCTAGGACCTGAACAAGAATCAGGAACCCCAAGGTTCTCTTCTCGGTTGTTTCCACTGCGTCTCCTGTCCCACACTCCCCCTCCCTGGCCTCAGTGTCCCTTACTGTTAAGTGGTGCATCATAACCTGTCTCCCCTTATTTCCACGTGGACTCTCCCTTCTGCTCTCTGTTGGGCCTCCCTGGCTCCTTCCTGTGGGTGGGCGACTGTCTATATAGTTGGTTAGGAACCCAGAGAGAAGAGCTTAATCTTGAGGCTTCTCCCAAAGTCTATCAGCTGTTCACAGGATTGGATGTAACCACAAGGCCCTCTAAGGTGCTCACTTCTGGGGCAGCTGGACTGGGTAACTGAGAAACTAGGAATTCTCTAAACCTAGAGGTTTGTTCAGATTGTTCTGACAAAAGCATCACTTATTAGAAATCAAAGGCGTCTCTTGGCTTTCCTCACCTTGCTGACCTAGAGAACATGGTGCACAATTAACATCAGAGGCACAGAAGCTGGGCAAGAAGGCTCCTTCAGGGCCACCCATGTACATGCTAGAGAATTCCCTATGAGTGCTGGAGCTACCCAATGTTTTCAGACCAGACATCCTCTTGATGACTTCTGCTTAGGTTTATTGATTATTTTGGGTCAAGAACTTTGTAGGGTTTACCTGAAAGCCACTTGAGATGAAGATGGAAGAAATGTAACATGGCAAATTCCAGAAAGGGTTCAAAAATATTGTAAAATTCGAGTGTGCAAGAAGTGGTACTCACTTGGGATGGAAAGCAGCCAAATCAGTTTTTGCAGCATCCATGAATAGAATACAAATCCGTTACAATGGAACAAAATTAAATACAAAAAGAAAGTGCCCCCAAACAAGTGTTCGTAATAAAGAGTGACAAAGAATCACAGTATGCCAGAGTTAGGCTGTTTTGTTTTGTTTTGTTTTTTTGCAGTAAAAGTAAGAATATGAAACAATTAGTAAGTAGATGACGCATGAACTGGAAAGAAACCACATTTTGTTCCCCACTCCCTAGTTTCCTATATGTCTAGAACTTTCCTTTCCATATTTTCCAAAATCAGAATGAACTTGTCCTGGTTCCAGTTGCTTTATTTTTTGTAAAGAAATAAAGATCCAATTATATTGGAATTAGTACCTAATAATGGCTCAGTGTTGCTAGTTAGCAGCTCAACAGAGCAGAGGCTCTCAAACTTGAGTACATCAGAATCACCTGGAAGGTTTGTTAATATGTAAATGGTTGGACCCACTCCAGTTTCTGTTCACATGGTCTGGGGGTGGGCACAAAGAATTTGCATTTCTGACAAGTTCTCAGGTAATGATGGCGCTGCTGGTCTGGAATGCACAAGCACTAAACAAGTGTTCCCAGATGGAACTTGGCCTTGAGGTAGGGTTTATCCTAGGGCACAATAAAAAGGGCCTGTAGGTAGGATCTCCTCCAAGCTCTGGGTAAGCAATGTGCCCTGGCTCAAGACAAAGGGTAGCTTTACTTGTCACTGGATTTTAATGGAATAGCTGAAAATTAATGATAGAAAAAAATGTAAGAAAAAATTAAGTCTCAACTTCTTTACAAAATCAGTGCAGTGACAGAGAAAGGGGATATAATCAAAACTATACTCCTTGCAGGCAGGGTATCTCTATCTTCCATAAAGCTCAAAAGACCCCCAGTAACTGTGCTATGAATATTTTTGATCAGCATGATCATTACTTTTACCATAGTAATATATATATATATATATTTTTTTCTTCCTGGCAGTACTGGGGATTGAACCTGGGGCCTCATACAAGTTAGGCAAGCACACTGCTACTGAGCTGCACCCCCAGTCCTTTTCAAACTTTTATTTTAAGATGGTCTCACTAAGTTGCCCAGGATGGCCTCAAACTTGTGATCCTCCTGCCTCAGTTTCCCAAGTAACTGGGATCACAAGTATGTACCACTGTGCCTGGCTCATAGTAATAATGTGTTAAGGGACTGAACAACCCAATTGTTTATTTCCTTTAACCAAATCTGGGCAGAGATTTGAAAACCTCACAAGAGCCCCACAAAGCTGGCAGAGCCAACATTGATATCCCCTATATGCAGGGAAACTGAAGTTTGGTGTGTCCTTGGGTGGACTCTGGGCCTCAGTTTGCTCACTGTGAATCCAGCCTGGTGGTGCTGGGAGATGTGTGGGGAGGCCTCCTGCTCCTGCTCTGCAGCACACTGGGTACATTTCACTGAAGGCTCTCAGGGCCATGTTTATGGCTATGAAGGAGGCCAGGAGATCAAACTTAAAACTTAAGCATCCAGATGACGGGCTTTGGGCACAGGAATGGGACAAAGTACTTATCATCAGGTTGACCTTTTGGTTGATTGAACCTCCTGCCCAGTGTGGGGATCCCTTTTGCAACACCCTTGGCATATGGACATGCAGAGAGTCCAAGTAACTGGCTACAACCAAGGGGGTGGATATTTTCCATGATGGTGACACCCACCAATGCTCATTCTTTCCTAAACTCAGTCAGCATCTGTCCCCCTGAAACTTTGGCTCCTCATTGTTCTATGTCCTGTGGATATGGAGGGTGAATGTGGTCCCTTGTGGCATGACAGTTCTTTCTCATACCTCTCTTTTCCCTAAGAGACTGAATAACCCCAGGTAATCCAGTAGTTCTTCTAATGGCATGATTGGCAAGCCCTCCACATGGGACGTGCTCCTGTTTGTAGGAATGTTTATCTATCTGATGTGCTCTCTCCTAATAAGGTATGTAACCACATTGGCAGCAGCAATGTGTTGGGGACAGGTGTCATGCACTGATGGGGGCGAGAAGGGCTTTAGGTACAAGAGGGTCTACCTCTGGTTTGAGCAGCCACCACATCAGCCCATATTGAGGCAAATCGTGTCTTATGCCTTTCTGAGACATCCCTGTACCCTCTGTTCATAACCCTGGTTGTTGATATTAGGGCTATTGTTCCTTTGGTTTCCTTCCAAAACCTGTTTTCAAGACCTTGTATGGCTCCCTTGGAATGCCTAGCTGAACAGCCCCTATCAAGCAGGCTCACTCTCCTGAATTTAATAGAGAGTTGTGGTTGTAGAAGAGTGGGTGGGTAGGTGGGGGCTCAGGGCACATCTGGGGTTACCGGTCACCTGTGTCAGGAGCGACGCATTCGCATTTGTAGGTGGTGATGGAGTCAGGCTTGAAGTCCATGTTGATGGGGTAGTACTTGAAGGCCCCGATCATCTTCTTGATGGCATCATAGATGAAAATGAAGCTGATGAGGGTGGAGAAGCCCTCCTCAGTGAAGCGGGTGATATATTTGATGATAAAACTGGCATCTGTGGCCACCAGAATAAGGCACTGGATGGCTGAGTGTAGACCAATCCAGAGGCGGAACTCCATGTAGTCCAGGCCATTGCCTCTGGAAGGCAGAGGGAAAGTGGGGGTCCTCCAGTCCAGGGCTCCTGTGCTCGGTTCCCAGACCCGCCCTTAGCAGTTCATCTCGCCCTCCTGTGCCCTTCTATCAACAGTAAGAGGACTGGGGACAGGGATAATTCCTGGGTGGGGTTGCCTGACCTTTGAGAATTCTAAGAAAAGATCCCATGGGGGTGGCACGAAGGTGCTGTGACACCTTAGTGCTCACACAGTGAGTGAAAAACAGGGAATTTCAAATAAACAGGGCTGGAGCAGGCCTTAGGCATGGTTGAGTCCAAATCTACATGTTGTAGATGAGGCAGCTGAGCATGGTGTGATGGGAGCTGTGTAGGCCTGGGCCTTCTGACTCTAGTCCAAGACTTTTCATACACTATACTGACTTTCAAGTCCTGATTGCTCATAAAAACAGCATAGTATGAATTTTCTTCCCTCATTTTGCCTGGATTGCTCCCTATGGGTTATGCTAATATACACTAGGATGACTTAAAGGCAAGTATCTGGGAGAAGTCAGGAGGAACCACCTGACAGCCCTTCCTTTTGTTAAAGATGGTATTGGGCAATGATATGATCCTATACCTAGAAGACCCAAAAAACTTTATCAGAAGACTTTTAGAGCTTATAAATAAATTCATCAAAGTGGCAGGACACAAGACCAACTCCCATAAATCAATAGCTTTCCTATACTCCAACAGCAATTCTGATGAAGAAAAAATCAGGAATTCTGTCTCATTCACAATAACCTCAAAAAGAATAAAATACTTGGGAATTAATCTAACAAAGGAAGTAAAAGACCTTTATAATGAAAACTATCAAACATTGAAGAAAGAAATTGAAGAAGACCTGAAAAGATGGAAAGACAACCCATGTTCTTTGTTAGGCAGAATCAATATAGTTAAAATGGCCATTCTGCCAAAAGTGCTGTACTGGTTAACACAATCCCCATCAATATACCAATCTCATTCTTCACAAACAGAAAAATCAATTCTCAATTTCATTTGGAACAATAAGAAACCCAGAATAGCCAAAACACTACTAAGCAAAAAAAGAAAAAGAAAGAAAGAAGCAGGAGGTATTTGCAATACCTGACCTAAAATTATACTACAGAACTGTAGTAACAAAAACAGCATAGTATTGGTATCAGAATAAGCAGGAAAACCAAGGGAATAGAATAAAAGACACTGAGACTAACCCACAAATCTTTAACCATCTAATATTTGACAAAAGGGGCAAAAATATAGCTTGGGGGAGAGAATGGTGGCTCTGCGATTATGGCACTTGCCCAGCACACACAAGTATGCGAGTTCAAACCCCAGCACCACATACACAACGAAGTCTTGGAGCAATGAAGACCACATGAAAAACTAAATAAAAATTGTTTCTCTCTCTCTCTCTCTCTCTCTCTCACTGTCCCTCTCTCTTAAAAAAAATTTAGCTTGGAGGAAGAGCCACTTGTTCAACAAATGGTGCTGGACAAATTGGACAACCATATGCAGACAATTGAAATTAGATCCTTATCTCTCATCTTGCACAAAGTGAAATTAAAATGAATCAAAGAACTAGGAATTAAACCAGCAACCATATAATTATTAGAAAAAAATTGGGTCCACACTCCACCATATTGGTGTAGGCATCTTCCTTAACACGACTCTCACAGCACAAGAATTAAAACCAAGAATTAGTGAGTGGGATGCCACTAAACTGAAAAGCTCTGCAGAGCTAAGGAATTAGTCAAGAGCATCAAGAAAGAACCTACAGAATGGGAGAAAATCATGGTCTGCTACCTCTCCGACAGGGGGCTAATATCCAGATTATACAAAGAATTAAAAAAAAACTTAATAGCAAAAACATAAACACTCCAATCAATAAATGGGCTATGTATTTAAACAGAATCTTCTCAACAGAGGAAATTAAAAAAGCCAATAGGTATATGAGAAAGTGTTCTATTATCACTAACAATCAGAGAAATGTAAATCAAAACTGCACTGAGATCCCACCTCACTGCAGTCAGAATGGCAAAAATGCAGAATGTGAACAATAACAGATGCTACAGGGGTTGTAGGGAGATAGGAACACTAATACACCATTGGTGGTACTGCAAACTGGTACAGGCACTCTGTAAAGCAGTGTGGAGATTCCTCAAAAAATAGGGATTGAACCACCATACGACCCAGCAACCCACTCCTGGGTATTTTCCCAAAAGAACTAGAATCAGCTTACTACAGAGACACAACTATATCAATGCTTATAGCAGCTCAATTTACAATAGCAAAATTATGGAAAAACCTAGATGCCCTTCACTGGATGAATGGATCCAAAAACTGTAATACATATCTCTCTATATACATATAGATAGATATAGATATATAGATAGATATAGATAAATGTATAGATATTTATATACAATAGAGTTCTACTCAGCTATTAGAAAGAATGATATCATGGCTTTTGCACATGAATGGATGGAAATGAAAAAAATATCACGCTGAGTGAAAGAAGCCAAACCCAGAGACCTAAGGGTCGAATGTTTTCTCTCATATGTGGAAGCTACAGTAAAACCTAGGATGAAAGTTAGTCAATTTTATTTAATAGACCCACCAAATGTGAAGTAACACGTAAGCTGTGGGGACTATAGCTATGAAGGGGAGGAGAAAGGGAGGGAGAAAGAGAGGATAAAACGGGGGTATTCAATACTATAGAGTACAGTTGACTCCTATGAGAACCCCAAATGCACCTAGGCAGGCATATAAATTTAGTAATTTCAAATTTAAATTACACATGTATGTTCATTTATATCTGTAACCTGGGGGGACTACAGAGGAGTCACAAGATCAGGGAGTGGGGGGAGGAGGGGAGATCCTGGACAAGAATCGAGTTTAAGCAACTCTGTCAATATGTATTCATGTATGAATGTGAAGCAACAAATCCCTTCATTATGTAAGACAATGTTGAACAAACAAAGCAGATAAATGAATAATACTGATGTTAGAAAAAAAAGATGGTTTTGGGACTTCCTCAGTCCTGCTTCCCTTTTGTACCTATTCCTCTGTTCTGGCCTTGGCTAAATGCCCCAAGCCAAAGGACATCACCAAAAAGCACCTACTTGCTGAAGTCAAAAAGGAGCTTCTCGAAGATGAGGATGGGCCCCGTGCTGCTGAGGATGATGAGAGGCTGTCCCGAGAAGAGGCAGAACAAGGAGCCAGCCATGGCAGTGCCCAGGAAGCTCTCCATCACTCCCTGGTGGTGTGAGAAGTGTGAGGCTTAGCAGAGGTAGGAGAAGGGGCTTCTTTACACAACTTGCAACCCAGCGCTCTCTCCAAGGGCCTTTGTTCATGCTTTGTTCTGGGCCCTCTCCTCACCAAATTCTGCTCCCCATCTCCCACAACTTGCCACCATGGCCAGTGCTGTTCTAATTCCATTTGGATGAAGGTCCATGGCAACTGCCTTTTGGCACCCAAGATTCTATAAACCATGGTTGTACTTGTCCCTGTATCTATTCTACTCCCAGAGGACAGCCCATTCATCCATCTAATCACTCATTCATTCAAACAGCTGTTTGGTGCCTTCAGATCTTAGTTCATTCATTCAAAATCCATTAAGCACCTGCTATGTACCAAGCATTGTACTAGCTATTGGAGACCCATCAGTGAACAAGATAACACATTTTTTTTTAAGAGGAAGAGGGCTGGAGCGGTGGCTCAGCAGGTATAGCACTTCCCTGGCATGCGTGAGTACATGAGTTCAAACCCCAGCACCACATATACAACGAAGTCTCCGAGCAATGAAAGCCACATGAAAAACTAACTAAAAAATTGATTTTCTCTTTCTCTCTCTCTCTCCCCTCACTATTCCTCTCTCTTAAAAAAAAGGAAAAAGAAAGGAAGTGAGAGAAAGAGAGAATCAATTTTTATTTATTTTTCCATATGGCCTTGGTTTCTCTGATACTTAGTTGTTTATGTGGTGCTGGGGCTTGAACCCAGGTTCTCATGCATGCCAGGCAAGTGCTCCAACTTCTGAGCCACCATTCCAACCCAGATAATATGTTTGGTCTAGTGAGATACACAGATAAGGAACGAATTTCTATATAGCAGATTTTTTCTTTTAACCTCAGCATTATTGGTATTTCAGGCTAGATAGTTCTTTGTTGTGGGGTCTGTCTTGTGTATTTTAAGATGTTTAGCAGCCACCCTGGCCTATACCCACTAGATGCCAGTGGCCATTCCTCTCAGTTATAACAATCAAATCTGGATATTGCCAAATATCTTCTCGGACAAAATTGCCCCCAAATGAAATCCTCTGCCAAGGAGTGTGATAAGTTCAGATAGGTTCTGGGTGTCATAGGAACATACAGCAGGAGAGAAAGGGTAGTAAGAAACACCACCCTAGGGTTAGAGTGGTGGCTCTGCAGTTACAGTGTGTGCCTGGCATATACAAGGACCTGGGTTCAAATCCCAGCACCACATACACAATTAAGTGTCAGAAAAACAAAAACCAGATGAAAAAAAATTTTAATTTGACTCTTTCTCTCTCTTAAAAAAAAAAAAGAAAAAGAAATGCCACCCTAGATTAGATATGTGAAAACTGAGACCCAAAACATGAATAGGGATTGGCCAGGAGAATAGGGTTAACTGGAGCAAAGAGAATGAGTGTCCCCAAAGAGGGGACAGTGTATACAAAGGCTGGATCTGAAAGGGAGCATGTCTTTGAGGAACTTAAAGATGATCAGGATTGATGGAAAACAGATTGTAGAATGGGTGAGTAGATCATAAATACTGAGAGATCGAATACAGGGAGATAAGACTTGGGAGGCAAGTAGGGCCATATAGGGGAAGGTGGGATTTAGGAGCTAAGGATAATGTGTTCTTACAGCATGCACAGCTGGGTAAATCGTAGTGTCATTTATTGTACCCTGGGAAAGGCCTTTGCATAGCAGGTCAGGAGAGAAGATAATGAATGCAATGCTACCCGCGTGAGTTGGGGGATCCCAAGGGGTAGTCATATGGACATGCCTGGGAGACAGCTGGACACTGGACCTGAAGCTTAGGGGAGAGATGTGGGCTGGCACTATGCATTCAGCTCAACCCACCTGGGGACATGAGCCCTTTCCTCAGTGCCCTGAGCTTTCCAATGGCTCTACCTCCCAGGCCTCCATTGGAGAGGACTTATTTAGGAGATAGCGAGGGTACTTCTGCTGAGCTATTTTTCCCAGGGAGCCCGCCTTGTTGTTATGGTAACAACTTTTAATCCTTCCATAAATCTCTCAACTCCAAGCTAGGAAGCCAAAGTTGGTATAAAAACAAGTGGTGAGGACACAATTAGCAACTCAACTAATTCTGCTGATTAAGTTCATTCAATTATCAGTGGGCAAATTACCCATTTAAAGTCTGGCATATTAATATCAGCCTTAAATTTGGTCTTTAGTAACTATTACTTTTTTTTTTTTTTTTTAATAAAGGGATACAAAAAAATGCCCTAAACCCAGACAGTGACTGAAACCTCAAGCAGGAAATACAGGATGAACTCCTTACCAGGTGGCAGCAGATTTTACTTACAACTGCACTCCTGTCCACAGCTCACACACACCTGATAGTTGTCGGTGGCATCTCCCAGAAGCCCACCAAAGGTGATTGCGTTGGTGATACAGCCGAGGTAGATGAATAGGATGGCAGAGATGGACTGGATGTGGAAGCCATCATAGAAGTCACTTGGGAACCAGGGCAGCTTCCTCTTGACATCCAAACACAGTCCACCAAAGAACCTGCTTGAGATAGGCCCAGTGGTGGTTTTTCTTACCACAAACACCAATGCAAGGGCAGGAGTATTTATAGGGTCCTGAAGAATCTGGGGTGAGGAAGGGAATTGGCTTGGGGTGGGTGGGGATAAGGATCTTTCCACCAGATCCTTTGGAACCAGAGATGAATTCTTGGAAGACTAAAAATTTATAGTCAGCACCACCCATACTGGGAAGGGTGTACATGGCCTCTTTGAGGGAGGGAAGTTCTGGTGGAAGTTTTCCACAGGAATGAATATCCTGGTATCCCAAGATGGCAATCGTCCTCATATCCCTGACCATATACAGCCCACCCCTGTGCTTGATAAATACAGGTATAGCCAACTGTAGAAGATGGAGACATCCCAGGTTACAACTTGAAATCATTAAGGGTACATACAAACCTTTATAATTGGTTTATTTGCTCTCTGGAACAACTGAGTTGGGAATTTAGGTTTGGAGACAGTGTTTACTAGGGATACTATTCCCCAGAATTCAGTACTTATCATAGCAGGGTTTCTCAGTCTTTATTGATATTTTGCACAAGAGGATTCTCTCTTGTGCATTGTGGGGTATTTCCCTGCCCTCTACCCCCTAGATTCCAGTAACATCTCCCTTCCAGTTGTGACAAATTAAAATGTGTTGGAACATTGCCAAATCCCCTGAGTCAGGAGATGGAGAGTAACAGGGCTAGTTGGGGGTGAGGACAGGGATTAAGGAAGGGAAAAGTTGTTTTCAGTTGAAAACCACTGGTATAGAGCCAAGCACATATAAACCACAACTGTTCTCAAAGTCATGTTTTGCATATGGCTTTTTAGGGCCATGTCCTTTCTTAAACCTAGATCAACCTGAGAGACTCCAAGCGCTGGCAAACAACCTAGGCCAGGAGAATTTTGTCTTGTTCTCTTAAAAGAAAAGAAAAAAGAAAATTTTGCATAGGTAACAGTAAGTTTTATATGTGTTTAATTGAATCCCCCCAAAATATATATATATTAAAGACCTGACCCCTGGTGCTTGTCAATGTGACTTTATATGGAAATAGGGTCTTTGCAGATATAATTAAGTTATAACGAAGTCATTAGGGTGGACTCTGATCTAATAAGATGGGTGTCCTTATTTATTTATTTTTTTTCAGGGCTGAGGACTGAACTCGGGGCCTTGCACGTGCTAGGCAAGCACTCTGCCACTGAGCTAAATCCCCAACCCCTGGTGTCCTTATTTAAAAAAGGGCATTGCTACCTGAAGACAGACCCACCAGGAGAGGGCCATGTTACAACACAGATGGAAACTAGAGTGATTCAGCTGCAAGCCAAGAAATGCCAAGGCTCCCACTGGAAACTAGGAGGAGGCAAGGAAGGATTCTACCCGGAGTCTCAAAGGTAGCATGGCCCTGCCCACATCTTGATTTGGAACTTCTGACCTCCAGAACTGTGTGAGGATAACTTCCTGTTGTTTTGCACCACCTAGTTTGTGGTACTGTTTCAGCAGCCATAGGCAATCAATACAGGTACCAAAGGGTATCTAGTGAAAACTCTTGTGTCTTCCACTCCTGTGTCAGGTCTCCTATTCCCCTCTCCTGAGGCAACCCGTCTCAGGATCCCAGAGGGGCTTGGAGGGCACAGGAAGGGAAAGACTGCAGAGGTCCAGCTCCATGGCCCTGAGTTAGCACTGCACCCAGTGGTGGGGAAGAACAGTAAAGTGGTGGGAAGGAGAGAAGTCCAAAGTACAGCAGGGTTTCTTTCAGGCCTGGGGTGGGCACCTTCCTGTCCAGATAAGCTCCTCCCCGATTTCGTGCATAGCTGGCATCTCTGCATCATCCCCGCTGCCTGCTCCACTGGTCCCACCGCCACCAGCACCACCGCCAACAGCTCCTCCTCCAGCTGAGGCGCCACTTCCTCCCACAGAGCCATTCATTTGGCCTAGCTCAGCCAGGGAGAACACGGATTTCCTGGAAGGGAAGGAGAATGAGAGAGAGTGGGGTTCCCAATGATGGGAGGGTCCTAGCCCCTCCAGGACTGTCCCTGGAACAGCTCTCACATCTCCAATAAAAAATTAAAAATATCTTAAAAGACAAGGAAAAATGCATAAAGTGATCTAACAATACCCACACAGAGGTCACCCAGATTTTACATATTTAGTCATATTTGCTTCTGAGTTTTTACAAAAAGAAATAAAACCAACAAAATTGCTTTCACCATCCCCATCCCTTCCATTCACATACACACCTCTTGTCAGCAGAGGGCACTTTCTTGGGTGGCTCAATTCGGATATTTGGGTCCCATTCTCCAGGGGGAAGGACAATAACCTCATCCAGAAACTCATCAATTCCTGCAATCAGATCCTCCCGATTGCGGGCTTTGTAGGCCACATCACTGAAGAGCTGGAGGATTGAGGAAGAAGAGAAGGGCCAGCTGGTTTTTTGACATTCTCTTCTTATCTACCTCCCAGGAACACATCACAGCTGCCTTCAGTGAAATCACTTTCAGACACTGCTCCCACTGGCAACTTACTCTCAATTTGGGGGATGACAACATAGTACCATGGGAAAATAGGACCCAATGGGAAAGAAGCCGCACCACGGGAAGACAGTCCATTTGCTGTCTGAAGCCCAGGTTTCCATATTCCTTCTGTAGGTCTTTGATTGACTTATCGGACCCTCTGGTTTCAGTTTTCCACAGAGCTAGCACATTAGAAAAGCTCTGTAGAGCCCATCAAGCTCAATATTTCAAATCCATGTATTACTTCCTAGTCCTTCACTCTTGGAGGGTCAGTCACATTGCCTGCTGTCTCCAAAGCAGGATCTCTGACTTACTCATTAGATCAGGTTGTGCCTGTGTTCAAAGACCTCTCAGCAACCCTTCACTCTGTGGGCTGTGTGAACTCTAGGTGCTGCTTGCAGTTCTGCATAATCTCTGATTCACCTCCCTGGTTTCACTTCCTGTCCTCCAAGCTCTTACACTGAGCCTGCATTAGACCACTTTCATCCAGCTTCTCTGAGCCTTGATCCCTGTTTCCTTTGTCTGGAATGCTTACTTCCTGGATTTGTGCTGGGTCCTCCTACTTTCTGCTCATCCCAAGTTTTAAAGCTTCCTCATCTGTGAAGCCCTCCTCAACTCCCTGTGCAACCAGCAGAAGGTTAATTTTATTACTATAGCTCTGTCCCTTTCAATTGATAAGTCCTCCTAGTCCCTGACTCTCATAATCTTCAGTACCCTGCATAGAGCCTGGTACACAGCAGGTGCTCAAATGTGCCTCTTGGATAACTCAGTGAATGAAGGAGCAGTGCTGGTGCAGGAGCTGTGACATTCAGGAGTGCACGTTTCCCGTCAACACTTACATCATCTACCATCAGGGTTGCAATGGCACGGCCAATTTCATTGTAGGATTTTGCTCTCCCAGAAGGTCCCAGCAGTATGAACAGAAATCTACAAAGCAGATGAAGAATGATGATGAGGAGGAAAGTGAGAAGGAAAAACAGGAGCAGATGAAGAGAAGGATTCTTTGACCCAGAACAGCATCCTTTGGAACCTTTTAACTTCTCTGCTCTGTGTGTGTGTGTGTGTGTGTGTGTGCACGCGCGCAAGTGCGTGCCCTAGGGATTGAACCCAGAAGCTCATGCGTACTAGGCAAGTGCTCTGACACTGAATTACACCCCCAGCCCTTCACTTCCCTCCTTTGAATCTTTATTTGCTGGAGAAACATTCCTCTTCCGCTTGCACTAAGCTCCCCTGGAGCATCCTCACCTGTGTATTGTTGCCCAAGCCCACCCAACAGCTTCTCTCCCTGCTATTGCCTCCTTTTCTATCTTTTTTTCTTTGGGAGAGAGAGAAAGACAAAGAGAGAATTGATTGTATTTACTTTTTCATCTGACCTTTGTTTCTCTGACACTTAGTTGTGTATGTGGTGCTAGAGTTTGAACCTGGGTCCTCACGCATGCCAGGCAAGCGCTCCAACCGCTGAGCCACCACTCCAGCCCTGCCTCCTTCTCTTTTATAATTATTTAAATAAACTCTCAAACTCTGGTCCAGCAAATTTCTACCTTTACGGGTGTCTCTGTTAGCATGGCTTGCCGACCACAGGGACAGATGGGACCTTGAGGACTGGTATGTGGCAGGTTTCAGAGGCTCTCTCACCTGGTAGGGACAGGCACCTCAGTCACTCCGCCCAGCATGGCAGACTGGATGAGACGCACAAACGCGATGAAGGGCTGGTCCAGGAAGTCCACCTCACCCACAAGTACATTGGAAGCTTCTGAGTCCTTGGGGATCTTCTTCATGAATTTGTTTTTCCGCTGCTCAGGAAGGGGGAAATAAGAAACCCAAGAATACTCCACGTGCTCTTCCTCCCTCAGTGGAGGCCTAACTTTAAAAAATCCTCCCAGCACTTCTCAAAAGACTGAAAGAAGTAATCAAATACTCTCCTTAATTCTGCAGATGAGAGAATTGATGTTGGTTGATCTCAGAGACCAGTTAAATCTTTGTAGATGGGAAAGCACAGGAAGTAACTCCCTAAAGTATTCCTTGATGGGAGAGGACTGCTCAACTGCAGGGTGGGCTGAGGGATCGAGAAGAGAGCCCTGGGGCCTGCTGGACTCCAGGCCTCACTTGAAGATTCCTTTGTTGGGGCAGATGGGATTATCAGCACTTACAGTCCAGCTTCCTAGGAAACTCATAGACACTCCCAAGGTGACCTGGGACTGGAGAGTCCCTTTGACTAGTCTATCCCAGGGAAGGAAGGTCAGATAGAATGATAGGGTCTGATATGCAGGTGTTGGGCAAGCCTTCTGCCCAAACTTACTCCCACTCTCTATTTATGACTATTTTTTCTGAGTCCTCCTAGGATGAAAATGTTCCAGGGACAGTCACACACAAGCTCTTCTTAGTCCTTCACATTCTAAAATGAGTTACTTTTTCAGATTATTTTCTCTCTGGGCAGTGAGGGGATGGATAAGAGACAGAGATGATTTTGCAGGAGGAAGGAGAGGGAGGGCAAGGCTGGTTTCAGTCGACAGTGGCAGACACAGAGTGGAGGCCAGCACCTTCAGGTGGAGGCCAGTTCTGAAGAAAGCTTCTGTAGACATCCCAGTTTTCCCTCCAGTCCCTCATCTGCTGGAATCTCTCCAGTGGGCACAGAAATGTCTGTTTCTTGTAGGCTCAGAGAAGATAAAAGTCCCCTTGCATCTCTTCCTGTCCCAGAGGAAGGGCCACTTGTGGGCATGGACATGGTCAACAGATCCTTCCCCTTTGGGCCAATTGTTTCCTGATTTGGCTCTTGGGAGAGGTGATACATACTGGATACAGTGGCTACCAGCACGAGGCCTCCACCTTTATAATCTTTTAAATCCAATGGGAAAAAGCAAAGCTCCACACCACCCAGGTGTGGTGAGGATCCTAGCACAGTGAGAATCAGCAATGGCAGGCATTGATGGGAAGACCAGAGTCCCTAAGACTCAAAACATCCCTCTGTCCTAGGCATAGTCAGCTGATTAATAAGCAGGGTTCTTTAGGATGGAGGGCTGGGTGTGCCAGGGAAGCCCCTGTCCCCATGCCAGCTCTGTGCCCCCAAGCATCAGGCTAGTGGGGGAGAGGCAGGGAAGGCGAAGGAGGAGTCTAGACAAGAAAAGAGCATGCAGGCAGGAGCAGGCTGGAGAATAAGACTTTGAAAGCAGCACCACTGCAGAGTGCCCCAACACACTTGTAATCCAGGAAAGAAGAGGAATGGAAACAGGCCCTGGTCCTTTCTTGCAGGTTGTGATGTGTTTGGTCAGAAGGTCAGGGTATTCTGGCTAAAATGACTTGGCCACAGCCTGGACACAGGCTTGTTCAACCAGGACCCCATGGGACCCTACTTCCTGAACCCATGGAGACTCTGGCTCAGCCCTGCAGTACAGGGTCCCTGCAGCATGAGGAAGCTGTGTGAATCCAGTGTTCACCAGGAACCCACCAGTTGAAGGTGGGCATGGAGTTCAACTTGGCATGAACCAATGATAGAGAATAAATCCAGGGCCGATGCCTCTGGGTTCATAGCTAAAAAGCACCCAATGGTATCACAAAAGATGAGAAGCAGCATCGGGTGCCAATCAGGAGAAACAGATGCTGGAACCAGGTGCCCAGCTCCAATCCCTAAACGAAGGAAGCATTTCCTAGTAAAGTGACACCCAGTATTATTAACTCTACTTATACTTTTATTAAAATGGGTTATGAAAGACTTTTCTAGGTAATGCTTTCTTATTCTGGCTCCACTGCCTGTGTACATGACTATAATAAAATGGTGTTCCTCTTCAAATTATATTTCAGGACACTGACTACTTCCTAAATTGCTGTCAAATAAGGGCTTTTGAGTCAGACTGCCTGGGTCAGTATAGTTCTCCCCCTTTCGACAGTATGGACTTGGGTGTGTGATTTAACTGCTTCCAGCCTTGATGTTCTTTTATCATTAAAATGGGGATGATGGTATTAGCTGCATGATGCACAGAAAATGCTTGACACAGTGTAGCATATGCCTGAATGTTGATCGATGAGATTATTGTTATTATTTTAGTATTTTGGACATGAAGACTGCTTGTGTTTCACCTTCCACCAAACTTGGGAGTGCCTTGAAGGCTTGGAGGTCACCCAAGCTCCTGAGGACTCCTCACCAAGTTTCAGGTTTCCTTTGTCACCATTCTTTCTTCTCCTTGGGGCACTGGTAAGGGAAGCACAGAACCTCCTGCCCTTGAGGCATGCAGGGGTCCGAACTGAGGGGTCCTCCTCTGAGCTTCCCAGGTGGCATGGTCACGGGGTTCCTGGCTTTGGGCCTTAGGACTCAGACTCAACCCATTTGTTGGATTCTGATCCACCAAGGGTATTGCAGCCCAGCTGGTGGGAGACCAGTTCTCCTGCCCTAGCTGAGGAAGAAGACACACCACTGGGTGGTCTGATTAATTAAATGTCATTGTTCCCTCCATGGGGAGGCCCCACTTCCTCCTCTGCCAGCCTTAATCCCCATCCCATCTTTAAAGATACACGGGAATTACAGGGAAGGTGAAGCTAGTCTTCTCCCTCCAACAAATGCCAAGTTCAAGGATAGTAGGAACCTCATCTGAACATGTTCACTGTCATCCACTCCTGGCTACCCAGAGCCCGTCATAAAGCCAGAATGCAAGTCAGTACTGACTGATGGACTAGGCAGCTCAGAGTCCCCCTTAAGGGTCCTTCCTGGGGACTGTCACTCCTTCGTAGGAGTGGAGTTCTTCCCCTAGGAGCTCTCTCTGCCCCTGAAAGAAACCCAAAGTCTTCCTCCACTGCAGCCAAGCTCAGGGGCTTTTCTACCTGGTCTGTGTTTGGGGTTCGAGAGATGTCATTCATACTTCTGCTCTGGGCGTGACCTAGGAGAGAAGGAAAAGAAGTCTATCAGGGGAAGCTAGGATCTTGCAGGTCCCTTTCCCTTGGCTTCTACTCATGCCTTTCCCATGTTCATAACTGAAGTAAGAACTCCCCTTAACTCTGCAGCTGCCTTCAGCTAACATCCTCTCCCTCTCCTTCCCTTCAATGGCAGCTTTCTGGAAAGAGTAACTAGACTCCAGATTCCTCTTCCTCCTTCTCACTTCACAATCTACTGCACTTAACTAATATACCAAACTTAACTAAGACATCTACTCCAGATGTGGGTTTTGTGACAGGCTCAGAGGTGAGAAGGAACAGAGATGCATTTTCAGGAAAGGGCCAGTTGTCACTGAGCTTAGAATTTGTTGGCCAGAGAGACCAGTTTCACCTCCATCCTCTAAGACCCATGACAGTCTTTGGAGAGAAGCTAAGAGAGGGAAGGGAGATGAGCTTCAAAAAGTGACAATGTTATCTGAACTGACAAGCATTCCTTCCTTTGGGAATTAGCTTTCATTTCCCACGAGCATCCCAATCCAGTGGACACTCTCAGGTCAAGTCTACAATTTCTTAGCTCTTGGCCTACGACCCATTCTTTGCTTCCAGAACACTGTTCTCCTCTTGTTTCCTCCCCAGGATCCTCTCCTTCTTGACTTGCCTCAGGGTCTTGTCGCTCCCTCAGAGGTCTTGCCTCTCTCTCCTGAGTCAATCATATCTGCTCCTGGTGCTCACCCTGCAAATCTGGGGTGATGACACCGAGGATGAACTCTGGTCAGTCCCATCTCTCTTCTGGGCTCCAGACCCTTTGGAGCAGCCTCATCTGGCACCTCAAACTCAAATTATTATCCTCTTCCACCAGGCCATTCTCCACACAGACCCAATTCCACTACACGACCCCTCCCTCCCATCCACTGGCCATTCAGAGAGCAATCTGGGAGCCAGCCTGGGCTCTTCCCTCTTCCTCATCTCCCACTTCCAACAGGTCTTTATATCTCATGTTGGTCCCTTCCTTTCCACTCCTGAATGCAGGTCCTGTCTCTTGCTTTTGGTCTTGCCCACTTTTAGTTTATTCTCTCTCAGATAAAAATCTGATCACGGGAGGGACATTGGCCAAATTATATTGTAGTATTGTGTGAATGTATGAGTAT
>PVKS010018937.1:0-39267 GCA_004027875.1 Aplodontia rufa
TTTTTTTTTTTTTATTTGTTTTTTGTTTGCTTTCTCTCTCTCTCTCTCTCTCTCTCTCTCTGTCTGTCTGTCTTTTAACAAACCCTTGTGTCAAGGGAGCAGAGGTTTCTTGATCATCCACAGAGAAGCACAAAGCTGCTGAGTGTCTGTCTCTATATGCAGCATATCAAACGTAACAAAGATACTACTTGAAAGGGGAAGGAGACGGTAAGCCAACTTAAGTAAGAAATAGCCATTGGTTTCAAGCCCATGGCTGAGCACAGCGCTGCCCCATCCTTTGAAGTATTCGTGGTTGCCAGCCCCTGGAGTTGTGGGTTCAGGGAGAAGCAAGAAGCTTGATTTAGATAAATAGTGTGTTTTAGTCCATTTTCAGTTGCTATAACAAAATATTTGAAGCTGGGTCCTTTTAAACAAAATAGGCTTGTAGAGCTCACAGATCTGGAGGTTCAAAAGCATGGCACTGACTTCTGTTCAGCTCTGGTGAGGACTTTATGGAAGATGGCATCAGGAAGGCAGGAGTGTGTGCAAGAGAGAGAGAGAACAAGAGAGAGAGAGAGAGGGAGGGAGGGAGAGAGATATCACACAGTGACACAGGAAGTTGAGAGTCTGGGGGGGAGCCAGCCCTGCTCTCTTGTAACAACCCACACTTGTAAGAACTACCTGCAGTCTTGTGAGAATTACTATGGCAATGCTTCTTTCAGGGCAGCACCTTCAATGACCTAACCATCTCCCAGTAGGTGACACCTTTTAAAGCTTCCAAAGCATGAAACTTTGGGGGCCAATCACATCTAAACTATGAAGCTGTGCTGTGCAAACCTGGGAGTGATGAAAGTCGAGTCTGGGTGGGGAATTGCAGAGAATGGGGGGCTGTGGTTGACATGCATGGGAGGCTAGCCTTGGCTGTCCCTGTCTGTTCTACTTAAACTTGGGTTCTACATCCTTGGGTGTGACAGTATACAAGGCATAGCATAAAAACAATGGATCTTGGGGACTGACCTGACTTGAATATTTCTTTTTTTTTTTTGGTCAGGGGAAGAGAAATTCAAATATATCAAATAACTTAATTTCTAAGTAATTTTATTCCATTACTTTCATATTAACCAAACACAGATATATTGAGAACTGAAACGTGAAATCTGCATGAATTATTAAAAGATAAAACATTAGAGCACAAATAAATTTTGTGCCTACTGCAGGCTGCTTCACAGTACATCTTCAAGCCTGCAGGGATTCACACTCCTTGGCCAATTTTACATATTTTTTTTTCATCAGAAACTGAATTCAGAAATCAGAGAATGGAAAACTGTCTGGGATCAGGAATTGGGGCTGGATCTCCCTATGTCTTTTTAGGAAAGGATTGTGAGAAAGAAAAGCTAATGAAGTAACCTGTGACAATATTTTTAAAGCAATTAATGTGTATACAATGTGCATTGAGAGCCAGGGGATGATCTTTCTAAAAATCATTTTAAAGGGACACAACTTGGATATTCTCTATGGGCTAGAGAGGTGGAAGAACGGCTTTGCCTCAGCCAGAACACTTGCCAGCCGGAGGCAGCATTCATCCACCCGTTCATTCATTCCAAAGATTTATCAAGTCTCTACCATGTGGAAAACCCTCTACTGGGCACCATGACTATGGGGGAGAACAATTTCCTTCACTCCTTGGGCTTAGAGCCTCCAGAACCTGTCTGTGTGTGGTGGGGGTGGGGGAGGGAGTGCACCCAGGAACTGAATTGAACCCATGATTTCTGCAGTGCTCTTGGGTCTCTGTTCTCTCCTTGTTCTGGCCAACTTATATCACAGGTTGACCATGGACAGGTTATGTGACTATTGTTGAAGGGTCTGTCAGTTCATTGCATGCTGCGGTAACAGAAGACCATAGATGGTGCAATTTATAAAGAATAGAAGTTTATTACTCATATTTCCGGAGGTTGGCAAGTCCAGTATCAAGGTGCTGGCATCTGATGAGGACTGTCTTGCTGTATGTTAATATAGGAAGAAGGCATCACATGGTGAGAGAAACCAAGGGATATTGAAATTGTAGCCCCAAATCATTTTATAAGGATAAATCCATTCATAAGAGTAGAAAGTAGAGCCCTCACATCCTAAAAATCTCTCCTTCAGCCTCACCTCCCAACACCGTTGCATCTAGCATTAAGTTTCCAATGTTTACTTTTTGGGGGGACACAGTCAAACAGCAAGGTCCTCCTAACTTTGTACCCCTTTCCCCATCTGTGCTATCACTTCTCTGATAGCACTGTCTCTTTCTTGGCGTGGTGTGGGATTTGCTAATGCATATGCAAGAGCTTTATCACCGGCAGCATGTTCTTCTGTGTTAAGCGAATCATAGAAATAATAAAAACAATAATCTCAAAGTGTTATTATTGTAGTCATTAAACTATTACACCATTATAATCAGGTTTTTCTCAGCTGTGAAGCTAATAACATCAAGGTGAAGAGGTAAATGCCTCTGAGCAAAGAGTCTGGAGACACCTGGAGCAAAGCTAGACAAGGGCATTGAGTTTTAAAGAGGTTGCACTCAGCTTCACATAGCAGGTGTCGGGGGGTCGCGGTGCCCACTGGGCAACACTTCCTGGTGATGCACGCTTCTGGGCACTGCTTTGTGTCTTGCTCCCATGTCCAGCAGAATGCCTCAGAAGCCAGGATTTTTTAAAAAATTTATTATTTATTAGATGATATATAGTTACAATTGAGGGGGAAACATTATCAAATATTCCAGAACAAATTAATATATACTTAGTTATCCAGGGCTAATGCCATGTCATGGATGCCCAGCTTGGGTTCCCCATGTTGCTGTTTCCCCCAGAAGAACCCCTGAGTTAAATGGACATCTCATGGAGGTCAGAGATCTCCTTCTGAGATGATTCCCCTATATTTGGTTCCTCCAGTCTCCTAGGTGATTTTCCTAGGCCCTCCCCCCGACCCTGTCCCCCAGCCTATGCCTCCAAGTAACCTAGAGAGTCATCTCCCTGTTGCGAAAAGAATCATACAATTTGAAGTTATTGTTAGCTTAGCCATCTAGCATACTGAGAAGCCAGGATTTTGCCTCATGGTTTGGCCCCACCAGAATCATCTCAGGAGCAAAATAGACATCAGTTAGCCACGAATGTGGGGCCATCCTTCTTCATGCGATGGTGTCCTCACCAAACACCCAAACTCCCTTTTTTTCCAGGAACTTCAGTGGATCCTGAAGAGGAGGAGGTGGATGGTATGAACAAGGCTGGAGATGCTGCTCTTGCCCTGGGGGTCCCTCTTCCCTTCTGCTCTTCACAGTCCACCTAGAGGGAATAAAAGGAAAAGTTTTGGAGAGTTCAGTATGTCCCAGCCTGTGTCTATAGCTTGTACCTACACCGGGTCACTTAATCTTCCCCCAAACCCAAGAAGGCATGTACTATTTTTATCACAATCTTATAGTTAAGGAAAGGGAGACACAGAGAGATAAAGTCACCTATCCAAAGTTACATAGATTAGGAGTGGGAATAATTTTGGCATTTAAATGAGAGCCTGTTGTCAAAATCCTAGTGTTATTGCATCTCTCAATGTTCTTTTATTTTAACCTTTTGTATTTTTAGGAATATGGGGGTGTTGGGGTCAGAGAGTTCTAGAATTTATGGGAGACATCACCATGAGTCAAACATTCTATCTAACCAAAACTGTCTGTCTGTCTCATTTGCCTGTCCATTCATCATTCATTCACCATCTATTTATCTGTCTCATCTTATCTCTAGCCTTCTGTCTGGTCATTTATTCAGAGTATGAGTGGGCTGGCTATTGTCAAGTGATAGAGCACAGTGGGTTTTGGGGTCACAAATACCTGGATTTGGATCCCAGTTTCCATAAGTTACCTTAAACAAACCAATCTCCATGAACCATAGTTTTCCAATTTGTGAAATGAATATTACAATATCTATTTTTATTTTAATTAATAAATTATTTTTTAAAAAATAACAAAATTATATATGTTTATGAGATATAAGGGTGTTTTGATCTATGTGAAATGTTATTATTATTGTAGGTATATTGCGGAATTAGAAATAATAGTCTGAACTTAACCAGCCCAGCATAAGTGCTTGATAAATGTTAACACTGCCCTGAGGAGAGTATATAACCTGTTACACACTTACATCCACAAAAAGTAGACACGAGTTACCTGGTATCTTGACTGAAATGGGAGATGCCAATTTCTTATGGCAGTGAACATGAAATGGCAACACAAGCACATCCGTGAGCTCTGTTGCTCCTAGAAGAATGTGTCTCACACCAGGAGCATGTTAGTCAGACTAGGCTGGGCAGTGATGCAGTAATAAACAACACCCAAATCTCAATGCATAGGCTCAACATAACAGATTGTTATTCACCTCTCACTCTGCAGGTATGCTGTACTGGATGGAAGGCCCTGCCTCCCACAGTCTCTCATGGCTGATGGAGGCTTCACCATCATGTAGCTGTATGATCAGAGACACGTAGGCTTCATTTTAAGATGCTGGCAGGGAGAAAAGAATGCTAGAGGGTTTTACTTCAAGAGTTAGATGGTTCAGGCTGGAAGAAACATACACCACTTCAGCTCTCAGACCTCAGGCCTACATGGCCCTACCCGGTCCTGCCTAATCACATGGGCAGAAAAATCTTCCTTCATGCCTAGAAGAAGATGAGAAATGGATTTTGATGATCACTCAAAGATCCTCCTCATGTATGAGCTTATTTCTGTTCTGAAGCTTGTTCTGAACCAGGCTTTTCTGGCTTTTTTCAATATCAGAAATATTGAATAGTCAGAGACTAAGTCATTAGAGATTAGAAACCAGAACATCTGGATTGTTTCATTAATCCAGTGCTATTGCGTGGATGAATTTTGCCCCTAACAGGGTTTGGAAGCATGAATAGCATCGCTAATATTGATTCAAGATAAGAAACGTTCAAACACTGGACCTATTTCTTGGACAGCTTCCTATAGCTGTATCATTCATGAATTGAAGCTTTTGGAGGGATAAATTGCTTCAAGCTGTTCCTCCTCTGGGGCCCAAGTACATGGTGCTCTGATGGAGGAAGATAGATGTGAGATCCCTGACTTATCACTTATTAGCTGCTTGCCTTCGGACACAGCCTCTTTCATCATAAGTTTCCTCGTCAGTAAAATGGGTGTAACGATAACCCTGATCTTGGACGGTTGTCCTGCGCATCAGATGAAATAACACTCAGGGAGGGGGCCAGTGTCACACCCAGTAATGGCTAATTAAACACCAGGTATGATTTTGCGTCATATATTTACTCCTCCGTGGTTGGTTGGTATTCCAATTTGGATGTGTGGTGTCCCCCAAAAGTTCATGGAAGAGACAGTGCATGAAGGTTTAAAGGTGAAGCTATTGGTTTATGAGAGACTTAACCTAATCTGTGCATTAAATTCCCCTGATAAGGATTGACAGAGTGGTAATTTTAGGTAGGTAGGGTGTGGATGGAGGAGGTGAGTCACTGGGGGTGAGCCTTTGGGGTATCTATTTTGTCCTCTGTGAGGAACTCTCTCTCTCTGTCTCTGCTTCCTGGTGCCATGTCCCCAGCTGCTTTTCCTCCACCACTCATTTCTTGCATGATGTTCTGCCTCATCTCAGGGCCCAAGGAATGGAGTTGCCATCTATGAATTGAGACCTCTGAAACCATGAGTGACAAACTTTTCCTCCTCTACCATTGTTCTCCTCAGGTCTTTTGGTAGCAACCATGAAAAAAACTGACTAATTGGGGATTTGATTTATGCTCTCTGTGCCCTCTGTCACTTGTCCTTGTACACTAGGATTTAGATCACAAAATGATGCTCTTCCCACCACAATCTCCCTTTACTCCGGCTTCTTTCTTGACAGTGACACCCAATACCCCACACAGGTTCTCATCAACAAATCCTCACTTGTCCTCAAAAAGAAACTTGGTAATTTTTCTTTCCCCTTTTATGAGATCCCCACCCCCAAGCCATCTGGTTTCCACCCACAGAATCAATGAGGGGGTTAGGAAGCCATGTTTCCAGGGTATGAGAGAACATGCTGGAAATAATAGGTGTTGCCCACAGAACAGAACAAGTCATCTGGAGGTAGAAAACTAGAAAGCAGACAGGAAAGGGGGCAGAAAGTGTCTCCATCAGTAAGTCATTTCATTTCGGATCACGTTTGCTAATTAAAAAAACAGATTTCCATTGAAATGCAGCAGCAAAGCAGCCCTTGGCCAGCCACCCAAGCCCTGCAGAAAAATGAGATAACACAGGTATTTATTTGAAGACCCTTTCCACGTGCACACAGGACAACTTTCTGTAGCTAATTAGAAAACTAGTTCCACTGCTAACATTTCCCATCTCCTATCAATCAATGCAGAGACAATTACTGGATGGGAAATTTTTCAGTATTGATGGTGTTTGGTGTTGGGGTAACTCATGGGTCTCAAAGTTAGAAAGCAATCGAAATAGAAAGCACCTTGGAAAATAATTTACACGGAAACTCACCTCTGCCCACAAGCTGTCCTTTGTGACACATATATGCCATGTCACCATAATGATGCCAATCTTTCCACTAACTCATCTATTCAACAGCAGCATGTTAAGTAATAGTGGAAATAAATAGGTGACATTTATTAATTATTTACTTAAATGGCGGACACCATGAATTTACACGAATTTCCTCATTTTATAATAACAATTCCCTGAGGAACAGACTATTGCAACCTTATTATATAGATGAGGTTTTGGAAGGTTGAGTTACTGGCACCAAATGTCTCCCTGTGACTAGTTCACAGCCTTGCCTTCAAGGAGCTCACAGACAAGTGAACACAATTTGTTAAGCATACACACCAATGGGGCTGTGTTATGGAGCTACGTGGAAGGCAATTTAGCCCAGTGTGGAGATGGTCAATGTAGACTTCCTGGGGTAGGGGATGTGTGGACTGAGATCTGGGTCCAAAACATCATCTGTATAATAGGATAGTGATAGTCTATTCCTCAGGGGATTGTTTTAATAAAATGAGGAAATTAGTATAAAGCATGGTACACACCAGATAAGTAAATATTTAATAACCTAACAAAAGCCCTGCCTTGGTTGCTTTACAGGGTGTGGCTTAAACCAGCTCTTCTGGCTTGCTGAAATGGTTGGTGTAATTATGGCAAATTGAAGAGAAGAGCTTTGGAGGTTAGAAAACAAAAAGGACCTGATGGACTCACAGACCCAGTCCTAGTGCATGGAAAAACATTCCTAGATTTTGGCCTCTGAGCACAGTAAGAGCAAAGACCAGATGAAGAAAGCACACTTTGGTTGAGTAGTGAATGGGGTACTTGGTTGAGTGTGGCAGTGGTGGGAAGGAGGAGAGTGTCAAGTGCAATATACCAATGAGTGCTCGAGTCATTTAGGTGTGAGGTCCCCATCTCTGCCCAGCTGATGTGGCTGCAGGTAGAATTTTTGCCTGTGGGGAAGGCAGTATGATCAGCTTTGCTCTATCCCTAGCTCTTCTTCTCATCTACTTTCCAGGGCTGTGTCTGAAACCACCCGGATAGAAACAGGGCAGGGTAGGGGTGAAGACAGGGACAGGGAATAAAGAAGTCTTTAATCCACCATTATGATTTGGAAGCTTCTGTGTTAATGCAGTAAACAAAATGATTAGGTTATGAGAACTGTAACCTAATAGGTGGATTAATAATCTGAATGGACTAATTAGGTGAGGCTGTAGGCTGGTGGAGTGAGGCTGGAGGAAGTAGGTCACTGGGGCCATTCCTTTGGGGATTATATATTTTGCCCCTGGCTCTTTTACACTGTCTCTCTGCTTCCTGCCTGTCAAGAGCTGAGCCTTTTTTTCCCTCCATCATGCCCTTCCACCATAATTTTCTGTCTCACTTTAAGCCCAGAGAGATGGAGTTGGCCAATCATGGACTGAAGTTATGAAATCATGACTCCAAAATAAACTTTTCCTCCTCTAGTCAGGTATATTAGTTACAGTGATAAAAAACTAACACATTCACTAAGGGAGATGGCTCTGTCCTCTCTTAGCCTGGCACCTTCTCTCACAGTAACTTTTTTTTTTAATCTTTTTTATTTTTTTAAATTTTTATTTTTGAACAACCATACAAGTTTTTAACAAAATAATATAAAATGTTTACAGATTCTGGATATTACAATTACCCCCAGGAGTGCACCCCCAATTACCCACCCTTATCACTCCCTTCCCCTTCCCACAATATCTCTAAAAAAGGGTTATGTTGTATAGCATTACATCTTATATGGATTTAACATGATAATAGACCAACTTTCTCACTGGCCAGGGTCTAGTCCCAACCTCCACAGATGAGTGGAGACAATCATCCCTTGGTTCTCTGGATTAAGCTGATTTTACTCATCATAATTTCTTCCATAGCCATCCATTTGCCTTCAAAGGCTGCAGTATCATTGTTTCTAATTGCTGTGTAAAATTCCATGGTATATACGTACCACAGTTTTTGGATCCACTCATCCAGTGAGGGGCATCTGGGTTGTTTCCATAGCCTAGCAATAGTAAATTGTGCTGCTATGAACATAGATATATTGCTGTGTCACTATAATGTGCTGATTCTAAATCCCCTGGAAAGATTCCCAGGACAGGAATAGCAGGGTCATATGGTGGACTCATCCCTAGTTTTTTGAGGATTGTCCACACTGCTTTCCAGAGGGGCTGTACCAGTCTGCAGCTCCACCAACAGTGTGTTAGTGTGCCTATCTCTCCACAGTCACAGTCACTTTTTTGGGATTTTTGGTGTCTCTCCCTGGGCACCTCTTTCATTTGAGATGTTTCTTTTTCAAGAGAAGATGTTTCAATCTCTTATGAGCATTTGCTTCTGCCTCTATATCCTGCTATGTCTCCAGGCAGAGGCCCCCTCCCTTGCAGGATTAATTTTAGGACAACCCTGGGTCAACATTTCTATCGTGGTACAGTTCCAGCCATGAACTTCACTCGCCTTTGATCTGCTTTCAGAGTGGGGGCACTGACTTCCAAGACACTGGACTAAACTCTGTCACAGTTGGCTTTGGTTCTCTGAGGCTGTCAGGCCAACTTTGCTGTGTTCTCTGCCTGCATGGAGTGCAAATCAAAGCCTGTCACCTGCTGGGGTTAGTGAGAGGCTCCTCTCCATCCCTCCTTTACATGGACAGCATGAAAACCCCCATGACCATCCATCCCCATGGCCACTGTCAAGGAATATATCTTCAAAAACAAGTCAAAGTACTAAATATTAGGAGAAATCATTAACAGAAAGGTTAAAACTTGGGACTCCTGCCTTCTGCTTCCAGATCTGAGAAAGGATCCCATCAATCTCACTCTTCTGACTCTATTCTTCATGGAGGGCCATATGGACCTCTTCTCAGTAGTCATACTCTCAGCTTAAGGACAGTGTCTACTGTTTACTATCTGCTCTGTGGCAGATTGGGTGCTGGAGCTCAGTAGATATCACCTCATGCGGTTGTTAGGACAATGCCCTAGGAAGATCAAGTGACTTCATTTTAATTGACAAGGAAACTGAGGTCCAAAGAGGTGAAGGGACTTTCCCAGAGCAGAAGAGCCTAACCTAGTTCACCTTGGCTCTACCCTGCTTCTCTGCCTTTTCCAGGCTGAAGATATACATCAGAGACATGTAGGAGTTCTGGTCTCAAGTCTGTCTCTTAGTCAGCCTCAGCTTGGGTCACATCTATGCCACCGAGGCTCTGTCCCAGCTATAAAGGCCCACCTGGAGCACTGTTCTGGAGGCCCAGCATGATGACCCCTGTCCTGAGCGTAGCTAGGCTGCCGAGCCAGGTCCTCCTGACCCAGTTACTTCCACATGCATTTTATTGCTTAATTCAGACTAACCATGTCCAATCTCTGAATCTTCCCTTTTCTATAGCTCTTCATCTGAAATACAAAGACAAATTGCTTTCCTATCCTGAACCATGCATGCTTTGTGCCAGACCATCCTATGGGAGGTGGTCAGGGCATCTATTTCTCCTTTCCTATGATTACAAATTGGGGATGGGTGCAGCACTTGGATGCAGTGGTTAATATTTTCACACTGTTTCTGCTAAAGGTCGAACTGGCAATGCTGCTCTGGCCATTTCTGGCATCTCCAATGAGTTATTTATGTTTTCATTAGCGTGTCTATGTACACAGCACACACACAGAGATGAGATCTATGCATTTGAAGGATGTTTATGGCTGCAGCTTCTCTATTATTTTGGAAAAAAAAAAAGAAAAAGAAAAAACCTCCAGGAAATATGGTGTTTTTCTCAGAATGCCAATATAAAAGTTGATATAAAGATTGGTGATGTGTAAGCTTTGACATTACATAAATATAAATAGGCATTGTAAAAGTTAACAACCATTTTATTTATAATTATATTGCAGATTGATATTTTTATAGCCACATTGTCAATGTTAACCTTTCTGTGTTCACTTCAGTCTTGGCCTAAAATGTTTAGACTAGATTTTTATGTTTGTGTTTCCTGCTGTAACATTAGGGTACACATTGCCTTTCCTAGTCATTGGAGTACTAGTGTCACTCATCCATCCATCTAGAAAAAAAATTTCTTGCTGTACTGAATTCAAGATTCATGGCCTTCTGCTGCACAGCCTGATATCTCTTCACCGGCATGAAGTAGACTATGTTTCCCTTGCTTTAAATACCCATAGGAATATTTCTGGATCACCGTATCTATCTAAAGAGATAGAGAAGTTGTTTGCTTGCAGTGTGAGCCACAGGATTATGAAGTACTTATTATCTGCTTCCTTCAGGTTCACAGACTGTAGTTTCAGACTGTCCTCTTTGCATACATCTGAGCAAGCATGAGGAAGATGGGCTATCTGTCTTTAGCTTAGCTCTGCTCTAAGAGGGACAAAGGCCCCATCTTAAATATTTGATCCTTTCTACAAAAGACTCTCATTGTACAGGGAAGTAGTGCTTTGAGCTGCCAGGAAGCCATCTTGGTGTTGCTTTTAAAATGGGAAGGGAAAAGCCATCTCCATATAGCACAGAGAACTATTGATCCCAGGACAATGTGATTTTCTTTCTTGACAGGTGCCACATTAAACAATACCTAGATGATCTGATTCTTCTCCTGGGGATATCTCAGTGCATGCTGACTTCACAGCAGACTTTTGGAAGTTAGGATATGTAGACTTTGTGTCACATTCTCTTTCCTATCAGCTTTATAAAATCCTTGAGCCTCAGTGTCCTCATCAGTCAAAGATGGTATTGAAAGGTACTCCCAGTCTACTTTGTAAGATCGTGGATGTAAAAAGATTGATACGGTACACTGCATCATCTTTTCTAAAACATTTTCTGTTGGAATTGAGATCAACTGACTAATGTTTCCTTGGCTAAATTTAATCACTTATTCAACACATTTAAATCTAATTGTTAAACTAAGACTTAAATCACTAATAATTACAGGTAGAATTTACCCTGAAGGTAAATGCTGTTGCATGTTTTCTAAGGTGTGCTTAATTAGCACACCACACCTTGGACAGGTCAAAGCTGTCTGTGAAGGAGGTTGGGTGGGTCTTCTGGGAAAAGATGTCCTACCATCTCCTGGCTTGAAAAATATGAAAGTGGTTCTTGGGGAAGGGTCTGAGTTACAGCATCTGTACATTCTTTATCAACCTATACTTCTCAGGGTGGAGTTATTACTGGACAGGTTGATCACTCCTATGAGGAACAGGTACAGACATTTCACTCAGGGCTAACTAGAAGTCAAGCACTTTAAATACACTCACAAATAACTTATAAATTTTCTTCACATGCCAGATAATCACTGGGAATTAGAACTATGGCAAAGAACAGAACAAAGTCCTTATTCCAAGGAGCTTATAGTATGGTGGCAATTCCTGACAAGCCCTCCAGGAAGGTATTAGGATTTCAACTTTACCTATGAGAAAAATAAGGTTTGAGTTTGTAAAAGGGACTGCCTAACTTTACATCATGTGAATGGTATACAGGAGAAGAATCAGACTCTGGTCCTAAGGTCCTTGCACTGTCTCCTACTTTCTGTCTTTTCTCCAACATGTGCTTGACTTGTGTCAAGTCAAAAGCTGGTGATGATCACCAAGTGATATCCAGACCAACAAACAAGGTGGTGAGATGTCTCTGAGCCCAGGCGGCAACACCAGAACAGTGACCCAGTGACCCAATGTTTGGTGTGGTTTGGAGAGAGGGTGACCACCAAGATTACATGCAGGTAACAATTATGGTCAATAAAGGAGGTGGTGTAGGTGGACTCTCCTTGATAAGAGCACGGATGAAATAAGCATTAATGTTTCCTAGATTTAAGTGCATCTGGGTGGCAACAGCCCCCATCCCATAGGGTTCTATGCTTCTAGGTGAGAGCCTTACCAAGGAAGCAGGTTCATCCACTAGAAGTCATCCAAGCCTTTCATTCATCTGATCAAAGGGATGACAATGAATTTTAAAAATTGCCTGTAAACATTTAGAAAACATTTGGCCTTACTGGAGGAGGTAAGTGGTTAGATTTCCATTTACCTCTCTGTGTTATTCTTTGACAAAACTGTACATTCATTCTCTGGAGCAGCCATAGGAAATAATTCCCAATTTTATTCTAATATTTTGCTTCTTGGTTTATAGAATTTCACCTTTTACTCTGGTCTGCATCTGATACTTAAATTTATGTGTCAACTTGACTCGGCCAAAAGATGCTCAGATATTTAGCTAAACATTATTCCAAGTATGTTCATGAAAGTGTTTCTGAAAGATATTAGTATTCAAATGGGTGGAATAAATAAAGGAGATTTTCCTTACCAATATGGACAGGTACACAATTCCTTAGAGACCTGAATAGAACAAAGGGTGCAGGAAGGAAGGATTTGATTCCATTTTTCTTTTTTGCCTCTTTTTTGCCTCTCCACTTGAGCAATTCAATAGACTGAATGTTGTGTGCCCCCAAAATTCATATGTTGCAACCCTGACCTCCAATTTGATGTGAGGAGGTGAGACCTTTGGGAGATAGTTGGGTGATGAGGTTGGAGCCCTCATAAATGGAATTAGTGGCTTTATAAGAAGAGTCCAGAGAAATAACTTACTCTCCCATGTGAGGACATAGCAAGAATTCAGCCATCTGCAACCCAAAAGAGGACCCACACTAGAATCTGACTATAATAGTGCCATGACCTCAGATTTTCATCTTCCAGAACTCTGAGAAAAGAATGAAGCCCAAACTCACTAAGATCATTTCCCCATCTCTATAATTTCTTTCCTAGTGGCCACAATAACATGCAGAGACCCCATTTCTGTGCTCTTGCACCCATCAGCCCCATCACCATACTAATAGCATGGTACCATCCCTCTTTGTATCTTAATGTCTACTCCACTAGACTGTGAATACCTCAATCACAGGGTCCATGAATTTATTTTGTATCTCCATAGTATCTACTGTAGTGTCTGGCATAGAGTAGATACTCAGTAAATGCTTGTTCAATAGGAAATGAATGAATGAGTGAATGGTCACTGAATAGTGGATTAAAGGAAGCATTTTCAGGACTTTTTAAGCACTCCACAGTGATCTTGGATGTGACATGGGGATAGCTCAGATACCAGATGAATTCCAGATTTTTTTTTCCTATTTAGTTTTCAATTTGGTTTTGAAGCATGCTATTCTGATAGATTATGTTCAACGACTGTATTTGAACCTTTGATGTCCGATGTCCACTTCTGGTCAACACCAACAGTCATAATCCAGTTACTAGGACAATAGCAGAGGGATTTAACTCTTCTCTTGGCCCAAGTGAAGAAAGGATTGAATTCTTTGAAGATAGGTTTATCTCGAGAGCTACATAGCATTGGTTACATGGCTTAGCATATCTTTGTGTCAGTGTTTATTGAATGAATAAATGAGTTTATAGTTATTAATTGTAACACTTTATATATGCAAAATCTCATTAAGGGTTAAGAAATACTAAACTTAGAAAAAATATGACCTTTAGACTTTCAAATTACCAATGACAAAACTAATAGTTGGGCAAGGTCAGATTTGTGTGTGTGTGATTTTATGTGATGAAGTCTGTATTTAGAATTTTACATATATTGTCTGAGTTAATCTCTGCAAATTAAAATTGTCCCTTTTTATGGACAAAGAATTAAAGCTCAGAAAAATTGGGTAACCTGTCTAAGTCTGCATACCTGGAAAACAGAATAGTTGGGATTGAAGCATGAGCTGGTTTGAAAACCAGAGCCTAAGTGGAGATGACTCAGACTATGTGGTTGGTGATCCAGAGACCAAGTTAGCCCAAAGAAAGTGAGAATGCATTAGACATTTGAACTTGGACCCTGCTTAGAGAGTTCCTTCAGCAAGATACCTTTGTGTCTGAGTCTGATTGCTGCTAGCAGAGGGTTTTCAGCATGGTCAGGGGGTAGACACTTCCACTACTGTTCTGTAGCCTCAGGGGTTCTTTCAGGGATGAGATATTCTTTGAAATAGAAAGATCAAAAGCACAGCCTCTGAGTTTCAAATGTTGTTTCAACCCCCAGCATTCCCCTTAATTCATTGCAGTTTGTGCACTTGTCTTCTTAAAAGGCAATTTAGAAATGACTTCGGTAAGATGGTTGCCCATTTGGGTTGCATGGGGAGAATGCAAGTAGATGAAATTAGCATAGCAGGCACTTGACAGTTGTTTTATTAATTAGATTGCTTTATTTAGCAGACACTTTTCTATCATCCTCCCTCTTGCATATGCAGAGTAGGCAACTACTTATGTGTTGTGAATCGAGGAGTACTGTGTTGGCCTCCCTTCATCCAAAATTAGCTCCCCTATTAGTTGTCATCAGAGTCTTCCTGTAGGTAAGCTTCTTTGTCCTGGCTGGTTATAAAATAAAATTGACCCCACTTGGGCTGAAAGCAACTCTGGAAGTTGTACTTAGAAAAAAAATTAGATTTTTCTCTTGTGCAAGCTCACAGCTGTTCTAAGAATCCTTTCTATAACATTTTCCAGATCTGGCCAACTAGTTGTTGCGAGAATGCTTATGGTGGAGAGGGGAGCCCCTTTTCATGGTTAATTGGCCCTTCTGGCTAAAAAGTTCTTTTGTTATATAATCCAATCTGTTTCTGTAGGTTTTATGTCAACGCAGAGAAGGTACCAAAAGTGGTGAGGATATATAAAGGTTAATAAGTAGTTACCACTGCCTCCCATCCTTTTCCCTTCTCCTTCGGTGGAGACCAGGGCTCTCCTTCCTACCATTCCTTTCACTCTGGAACCCATGTTTCCCTACTAGTCTGCGAATTTACTTTAATATCTATCACTATCTTCTCTAGAATATTTGAGTTTTTCTTCTCTTGGGATCTCTCTTTTAACTTTAAAATGCTCTTTTAACATTTGACGATCTATCATTAATCTTTTAAACAAAACTCAAAACTATCTCTTGATCTTTCTATTTTTATTCAAAATTTCCTTAGGTATCAAATTCCTTAAATATATGATATATAGTATTCTCTTAACTTCCCCTCATCCCTTCCTTCCTCCATCTACCCATCTACCCAAACACCAATTTTAGTCAGTTTTTTGTTGCTGTGACTAACAGACCTGACAAGAACAATTTTAGGAGTTAAAGTTTATTTAGGGGCTCATGGTTTCAGGGGTCTTAGTCCATAGATGACTGGCTCCATGCCTTGGGGCTCAAGGAAATGCTGAACATCATGGCTGAAGAGTATGGCGAAGGGAAGTGGCTCAACATATGAGTCAAGGAAGCAGAGACAGAAACTCCATGCCAGATATAAAATACATACCCCAAATGCACACCCCAATGACCCACCTTCTCCAGCCACACCCTATCTGCCTTCAGTTGCCAGTTAACCCCTATCAGGGGATTAACTCACCGATTGAGTGAAGGCTCTTATAACCCAATCATTTCATCTCAGTCTTCCTGAATTGTTACACATGAGCTTTTGTGGGACACCTCATATTCAAACCATAACATTCCACCCCTGACCTTCAAAAGCTCATGACAATCTGACAATGTAAAATACATTAGTCCATTTTGAAGAGTTCCCATAGACTCAGCAGTTCCAAGATTTCCCCCTGCCCACCCAAAAAAAAGTCTGAAGTCTCCACTGAGATTCAAGGCGAACTCAAAGCTCCCATAAAAAAATGAAGTCAAGTCAAGTTACATATGTCCAATATAAAAAGGTACATAGTAAATATTTCCATTCAGAAAAACAAGGGCATAGAAAAAAGGGATGGGACCAAAGCAAGACTAAAATCCAGCTGGGTAAACAAGTCCTGTAGTTTCAAGTCTAGCATGTGAAGAATGTGGCATCATGTGGGGCTCTGCCCCTAAGGCCTTTCTGTTTGCAGTACATGTGACTTCTCTGTTCTCTTGTCTGTGTTTGGTTCCCACAGTTTTCCTGAGCAGATGTTCCAAAATGCTGGCATTTCTTAATCTTGGTGGCCTCCACTGCAGTTTCAGCTTCCTCCTCATATCGCCATGCACTGCTCTCACAGGGACTGCCTGCTGGGACTCTGACCCTTGGGCACTTTGCTGGCCTCTCAGGCCTTTCTATGAAATCTCAGTGGAAGCCTCCTTGATCACCCAACTCCAGCATCCTGCAATCCTGAAGAACTAGCATCATGTGGGTGCCACCATTTTGAGCAGTAGCCAAGGCTTCAGGGACCACAGCTGCAGCAGCCTCCAAGTACCGAGGTGGTTGAGCATATTGAAAAACCTTAGTAGGCGTCCTTGTGCAAGAAGGGTGCCCCACTGGTCTCTTCTCAAAGGAAGTTTTACTCCCTTGAGCCTGAGATGTGTGTAGTCTTGCCAGTTACTGAGATTCCCTCAGGCCATCTTGCCTGCCTTGCATTGGTATTTTGCTGCCCCAGTATCATGAGAAGGCATCTCCTTGGCACAGTCTTAAAAGGAACCATATTTGAAGGGCTTTCAGGAAACATGGTTTTCAGACATCCAGCTACACATTACAGGGTAGAGCTTAATAGAGATGGTGCTGAGGCTGTCATCTGCCACCACAAGGTAACAGATCATTGTTTTGACTCCTCAGCATCCATGAACAAACCAACGCTTGTATTTAACCTTCCAAAGAACAGTAATAACACAAGTATGTGTCTACATAATGTCGACAAAACTCTCCTACAACAAAGATGTTCTCATTCTCTCCGTGAAACAGGAGAAATCACCGTAGTCACAGTAACTAGCTCTCAATGATATTCCTGATTCTCCTGTAATAACTTGACTCTGAGAGATTAATTATAAGTTTAAACATCACCAGTCATAGTATATAAAATCATAAGTCAATAAGATGATGGAAAACATTGATTAGTATGTGCAAATATCCAAATACTGATCAAGAACGAAATAGCTACTGCACATTCCCTTTCTGCAATTGGTTGAGGCCATACTAGACATTTGTGATTTACTTTTTCCTTTATCCAATCCAGTTTCCCTTTGCTCTCAACCAGCTTTGTAGCTGATCAAAATTCCTTACCTGGTGGGACGACTTGAGGTTTTTACTTTTTTTGTTCTTTTTTTTTGTATCAGGGATTGAACCCATGGGTGATTAACTACTGAACAACATCTCAACCCTTTTTATATTTTGAGACAGTGTCTCACTAAGTAGGTTAGGGCCTTGTCAATTTGCTGAGGCTGGCTTTGAACTTGTGATCCTCCTGCCTCAGTTTCTTGTGAACTTTTTACTTTTAAAAAGTATATATCAGACTGTATTTGGTTTGTAAGTGCCTGATAACTCTTGTCATTTGGTATAGGATCACTACAAATTTCCCCTAGGGCATATTCTGGATTTTTGACATATTGTTCCCTGCCTCTATTATTTAACAGCCATTCTATTTCTCCTTTATACTGAAGAAATATCATTCAAAAATACAATAACCATTTTGCCTTTTGGTTATTGAAAGACCAGGTAGCTATCTCAACTTACAGTTCAATGGCATTATTATTGTGTTCCTTAGGCAAACTATTACTACCTCAGCAACCAGCAAATCTCCATGTTATGGACTAAGGAAGAATTTTGAAGCTAGTAGCAGGAGTAACAACGAGGGTGGCCGCTCTTGCTTTCATTGTATCCCACCTTTTTATTTTTGTGTCAAACAAGATGTTCTTTATTGGTGGCCGATTCACAGCATATATTGCATTTTTAAAAGATTGTTTCCTGGCTCTGAGCTAGTGCCATAACTGAGTTTTTATTATGCTACTACAATATTCTAGAAAGTCAATGGTTTCTCTGTGACAGGGAAAATGGTTAGAGAAGTGAACTCTGAGGGCACAAGTTCATTCCCTTTCTTATTCTGCTGAAATGAATTTCTTTGTAAGAAGCAATGTCATATGGAAGTAATATTACGGAAATAAAGGCATGTGGGAGGTTCAGGGATATGTCCATTAGACTCATAGGGACAGAAAAGACAATTCCAAATCCAGAGTAAGTCTATCTAATGAGGATAAACTGCTCACCCTTCACTAGCAAAAGCCCAGTAGAATCTAACTGCCACCAGGTGTCTGGCTTCTTCTCTAGGGAATGATGCCTATTATGGACATGATTTCCATTACTGATTTTGGCAGGTGGGGAATTTGGCATGGTAATAGCCAGTACAGATCCACATTATTGAATTAATGGGTAACTTCAGTTTATGTCCTGACCATACTTCTCAGGAGCACATTGGGATGCACTGGGGCAGTTGGCCAAAGACCTGGATTTGTGTACAGTGGGTTATCCTCTCTAATTAATTATTGAGCTAGATCTTCCCAGTACATAGAGAGCTCTGCATGTAGTGCCTCTTCTAACAGGTTCATCTCCCTAACTCTTCCTCAGAGCTCCTTTTCCACTTCTAAAATCCCAACTCCATCCTCTCAAGCCTTCACCCATGTGACCAAACCCTTGATTACTGCTCAGGAATCAATGGAGATCTACATCTCTGATCATCTTTCCTTGAGGGCAAAGTTGGATCCTTCATGCTGTAAAGCTGTAACTCTAGCAGACTTTAAAACTGACCACATATTTTTATATGGAAGTTGGAGCACTGATTGAGGAAGAGCAGGACCTGCGGATCAGAATGGGGACATTTGTATGAATCCCGATGAGACTCATATTTCAAACCTCCACTCTGTGCTGAGTCTTCTTCTTCAGGGGAGGCCGGTCTTCTCTTGGATGGAGACAGCGTAATGACCTCACCTGGGTGTTTCACTTCTCAGGATGGTGTGGCTATCCTCAAGCTCCATCCATTCCACTTTACTTTACCTTTGGACTTGTAACTATAGTAAGAACTCAGCAGCCCCCAGGAAGACATGCATGAGAAATAGGTGCTGATAATATCAGCTGCTCACCACCTAAGGTGAAGTTCTAGATGCTTCAGCAGCACTTCTTTCTTACCTGCCCATTGCAGGAATGACGATGGCTTCCGCTGTTTCTCCTCTTCCTAATCTTCTGGTGCTTCTCAGGAAAGATTCAAAGAAAGGAACCAAACTGACAAAAAAAAAAAAAGAAAGAAAGAAAGAAAGAAAGAAAGAATGAAAGAAAAAGAAAAGAAAGAGTATGAAAGATGTGGTTCCTGGGCCTGTGGCCAGGTGCCACCAGGGAGATCTTAGGGTAGTAGAGCCAATGACAAGTCCCAATAGACACCATTCATTTGAAAGAATTGGCAATGGGAACACTTTCAGGCTCTGAGTAGATGGGGAGGTGGTGAAGCAGGGAAGGAGGAGGATTTCTGTAAACCAGCTATTTAGAAGTTTGGAAATACAATATCATGTCTTGAATTGGTCAATGTCTTATTGTCACCAGAAATAGTTTCATAATTGTCCTAGCCTGAAACTGTAGTTCTCCAGTGCAGAAAAAGTGATATAGTCAGTCCCTTATAAATGGCTTATGTCCTGGTGGAAACTGGTTCCTAAAAAGTAATAAAGTTCCAAAGGTTCCTTGAAAGCTGTTAAAAATGGAGCTCTCATGTGGCAGCAAACAGTTTCCTCAGGGATTTGCTAGAGTTGTTTTAGTTTATAGAAATGCTAAAGTCTTTCTCTCACTGATATGCTTTCTCCTGGGCATGAAATGTGTTTCAGCAGAAGCCAGAAGAGTGACAGAGCCAAGGAGTGAGTGAGACACATGTGTTCATTGAGAGGTTTCAACAAAGCATCCGGATGGGGGCATCTGTTATTAACAGTGGGAGCTTAATTGCACTCTTATTTCTCTTGGCTCATGCCGAGACATAAGCCCAAACATCTCCTCTGCAGTGATCGTTGAAATGAGAACTCTCTGGAAAAGAATAGGGGCTTAACATTTGAAAAATGGATGCCTTTTTTTGGCAACAGTGCCCAGAAGTCTGAATTCTGAATAATGCATATGTGATTACTCCTGATTAATATTTTAATTCTCAATATTGCATCAACAGGGACAAAGTTGATGACTTCTATAACAATAGGGACAAGGATTCTGATCCAGGCATCAGCAGCAAACTCAACTACATCTGCAAGGACCGCTGATGTCCCAGGAAAACCTGGATCTGCCTTCATGTACAGAAAATAAAGACTCCAGAATGAACTAAAAAGGAGTGGACCTGTGTTAAGACCCCATTTTAGGGAGTTAGGATAAACTCAGCGGGAGCTTTTTATCAAAGAAAGGGGATCCTACAGTTAGGCCAAATCCTACAGTTGCAGAGTTGGAGAGGGCATCTGACCATGGGTATTGGCAGCTACCTTGGTTGGCAGGAGGATGGCATTGAAGGCTGAGGTAGGGTGAAAGTAAGGAAGGGCAGAACCAGGAATTCCAGGAGGAGAATGATAGGTTCCAGCAGAGCCTGGGTGGGAGGCTCAGGCCTGCTGAGCGGTCAGGTCCTGGACTTGCTTTTCCAACTTGTGCTTGTGGAAGTGGAGTTGACAAACCGTGGTTATTGTGTGAGGGGTGGTAACACCTTAAAACTTGGTTGTGTTAGCAACTGCACCACTGTGTGGTTTTGAGAAGCAAATGCCAAACAGCCTCCATTTGTAGACTCCTCTTTGTAAAGGTCCTTCTATGTCAGCTTCTTCCTTTGGGGACACTGTGCATGGGTGGGGCACCAAATTGCTGGATGTGAGTGTTTATATGTGGTCCCAGCCTCTAACATAGCCTCCCCTCACCCAGGGCAGGTCCAGAGGGTGTGGTGTGATTTTGCTGTTCTGGAAACCAACCAAGGAAATCATCATGCTGAAGTGCATGAGCCACCTCAGGGTTACTTCCTTTGCAAGTGATAGAAACTCCATGCAAGCTGACTTCAGCTGCTTTTTAAAAAAATGAATTTTATTGCCTTATAAAACTGAAAAACAAAAGAAAACAAAATAAAGCAGAAAACCACAATAGATGATCTGACTTAATAACCCCCATCAAAAGACAGAATCAGGGATGTCACGACTCATGAATACTCAAATGCCCTCTCCTGCTCATCTCTGATGTTCACTTAGTATCACCCTTATGAAGATTCATTCCCTTTGGATCTTCACAATTTTGCAAGCACAGATCCAGAAGTAAAGTAATTCCTGTTTTTCTGCTCGTTTGCTTTAAGTGCTGTGATTCTCTTTTTGGATCCAGTTAGAGCCCATGAGCATGCCTGGTCTAATCTCTCTGGCCAGGGAGATTCAATGTTCTGACCAACTGAGCCTGGCTTTTGTGTGTGCTTCCACAGATAAGAGTGGAGTTATAGCTGAGCCACGGAAACTGGAGTGTGGATGGTGGGTGGGTCCCCAAAGTAAATTAGGATTTATAAGCAAGAGAAGAGGTGGGGAAGAATAACAAATGCATGTGGAAAGCAAGACAAATGTGGTGAGTAAGGCTAGTTCATGAAGCAATTAGCATAGTGGTTTGCCACTATTGCCTTAATTATGGATATCCTTTGATTAGAATGTCTGCTTACAGCACAGTGTTGAGAAGGATTCTGAGGCTGAATGTTTGCATCTTGGTCTGCAGTAAAATTTGGTAATCAATGTTCACCATGGCTGCAGAAAGGCTGACATGTCAGTGTCATGTGTTTGCCAACCCTGATGTAGAAGATTCTTTAGTTAACCATGCAGATCACATTTGCCTTTAAATGAATTTTTTTTTCATTGAGAAAGATAACATGAGTCTGGAAATACCTTTCTCCTACTGAAGATAAGCAATATACTTAAGTATCTCTTGCTTTGATGAAAGTCTCTGGGTACCCTGCTCCCTTCTTCTTCCTGTAGAAATCAAGAGAGCTTGGCAAATATTATCAAGATTTGGGGACCAACTCTGTGCAGTGTCTAGGGAGTGCTTGAATGTTTTTGCTTCCAGCACAATTACATTGTGAATGAGCCAATTGTGTGGAAGATGTAAAATGCTTCCTAGTGGATTTCTCATCTTGACAAACTCTTCTGCTAACCACCAGGGAGCACAGAGCTCTTTAGCAGTTGAAGAGAACAGGCGTTAAGGATGAGAAGTTGGGATGCTAGCAGCCCCAGACCTCCATCCTCTACACAGTGCAGTCCTCTGAATCTTCCACTATCTACAGTGCCTCCACCCGCTGCAATTCCTGGCCTGCTTACACATACTTCTTGTGCACGGTCTTCCCCCTGTGCATTTTCTTTCACACTCATCTGACATTTCCTAATAAGGATATCTAATTTCACTTTTTTACCACTGTTGCTCAGGCACAAGACATCCACTGATGTCTGAGTTTCCAAGGGCCCCAGGTACATGGGGCCTCCAGGATTTTGGCTCAGAGAGATATTTTGGGAGGTGAGCTCTACCATACCCATTGAGCAACACCTCTGGTCATCCCCATCAGGCATGAGGACACAGGGATAAATATCACCAATCAATCCCTACCCTCAAGACTGTGGAGTCCATCAGCAAAGACAGACCCTCCATTGAGTAAGTTACAATATGAAACATTGAATTCAAAAGTAGAGTGATGGATCTGAAGAGGCTGTCTGAAAGACAATGAGAAGGCTTATCCTGTTTCTTTATGCTCATGGTCATCCTATGAGGTTGATAGGGCTTGTTTTTTATAATCATTGTCCCAAAGTATAATCACTGGGTATCCATTTTCCCATTCATCTAAATTTTTTAGTACTTACTGTATGTTGAGTACATTGATAAGTGTTGGGGTGCAAAGATAAAAACACAGTCCTTCATCCTTAACCTTGAGATGCTCACGCTCATCCCTGGACACACAGGGCCACTGAGTCACTGTATTTGATGGTATAGGTGATTTCCCCTGCTATGTGGAGTGTCCTCCTAAGACCTCATATAGTGTATTTCAGTGGAGTACAGAGCTTCCCTAAAATGATTTGCTCCCGAAGGCAGAATAAGATTTTTGCAGTAATGCAGTTCTCTGAGGTGTTTTCTCTGAGTGGAGAAAAGGTCCTGGCTGTATGGATGCAGAGATAACCTACTGGTGGGTGGTTGTCCAGTGAACAAAGAAAGTCAACTCTCTACAATTTTTCTCTGTGCAAATGGTTATTGACATCTTTTTGAAGAATTTTAAAAGAGTGATCTATAAACACCACACTTTGGAGTTATGTTTATAGAGCCATCTATTGTGTTTACATAGACGCTCTTGAGGCAGGGATCTTTGGGCTCTCCATAAACCCTCAATGTCATCCTGTGGGTATTCATCAAGATGCCTTTGAAGTGCTCCATGGTGAACCAGGGAAGCCTGGGGCCATTGCTCCCTCCCCATCCCTGGGCTGAACACCATGAAGGCAATTCTATGCTTTTCTCTCAAATTCACAAGGGTATAAATGACAAGTTATTTTGTCACATTCATCTAATATGATGCTTAAACCAATGGTATGTTTTTACCATTTTATTGAAAAGTTGTTAATCGGGATATTTTTAAGTTGATAAAGAGAACATTCTTATTTCATTCTTCCAGGGTGAGGCTGTTTAACTGGAGACAGGAAAGGTTGAGGTAACTTGTGTGCATCCTTTTGGAGGAATTCTACAGTTCTACAAAAGAGCACAAATCCATCACCTTGTAGAACTGTGCTGTGAAGTGCCTATGCTCTTGTGACCAATAAACAGCTTCTCTGGGGAAAGTGGCCCATGCTGCTCTAGGCAGAGAGGAAGCAGAAGGACCTCCATGCTGCCAGCAGGCTGCTTTGCCTTTTCATGATCCTTGTATGGTGGGGGCTTTGGGGAGCAGATGGCTGTTGGAATGAGGTAGTGACCATTTTTTTTTATGAATTCCATGCCTCGTAAATATATCTGGACAATCTGGGAAAACAAAGGACCCTTTCCAAGAGACTAAGTAACACAGCTTTCTCCTCCAGAGTATACTCTGGGAATAATTAGGGTTCAGTTATTCCCAATCCATTGAGATTTTTTAAAAAAATTCTTAAATCTCTATGCTTGACCCAACCTTGCCCTCATAAAGAGTAAGAGCGGGCCTAGTTAATCTCATCCCATGGTTGTCAACTAGTATGGGGCACAGTCCAATTATAGATGTGAAACTGCCTTCATTACTCCCTACTAATGGTTGAATGTCAGTGACTCACCATGCACAGTGCTGTTCTTCAGCATCCTCTGCAGAGAAGGGCCACCTGTAGCAGTGAATCATTGAGAACCAGAGTGCATGTGAGGGTGACTCTGCATGCTGCTATAGTAGCCTTGTGCTCTCTCATAGGCAAGGCCTTTGTTAGGCCTGGGTCACGTCAGGTGTTATTTATTGTTGACTATGCAAAGGGCTCAGGTCTGTTTGTTATTGTGCTGTCTTTTACCGGCAGCTAATGTAGTGGGGCTGGTCTCCTCTAAAACTGGGTTCTGGGGCTACTGCCCACTAGCATGAGAATGGCTTTTTTTTTGGGGGGAACCTGGGTTTCATCCCCTGATGATCCCAGAGCTGGTAGAGCTTTTATTGGTTCTGGGCTGGCTTCAGTTGCCAAGGATTTCTCCCTTTGTCCTCTGGTGCTGGTAGAATCTAAGTTGAGTTGATTAGAAAGCACAGTCATGGTCATCGGACATGGGTTTTGACACTTTATAGCATCCTTCAATTAAGGGGCCTCTTTCCTCTAACACCCAGGTTCTCCACTCCACAGTTTCCGGATGGGAGATATATGTCCCACTGGACTGCCTTTTGAACCTATGAGTCCTGTCTGTGTCCCATCTACCTTGATTATTATCTTTAGCCCACAGGACACTGAGGAATCTCTGCTACATCAGCTTTGGCTCTGGGGAAAACGGTGTGACCTCTTTCCTTTTCTCTCTGACTTTTTCAACCATGGCCAGAAGGGACCCGTGTTGGACATGGTGATGATCTAAGGGCTCTTCAAAGTGTTCACCTGTGTCTGGGAATGCACAAAATAAGTTTAATTTTCCTGGGACTCTCCAAAACTTTTCCTGTGATTTTGCTTCAGATTTGGTCTTAGAAGTAAGGAGAGAAAAGAAGAAAGTAAAAGGGAGAGAGATCCTCTCTCAGGTGACTCTTAGAACCAAAAAGACTGTGGTGTCCTTCCTCATCCTCTGTCCTGCCTTGCAAGGGCTTCCTCTGCACCATTAACTTCTTCCTCAGGTGGCATTTACCTTCCCTTTTACTGGAGGCAAGCTAAAAGAAAATTCACAGAACAATTTAAAAGAACTAAATAATCCTATGATATCTCAAATGCCAGTGTATATTTAAAAAAATTATTCTTGTTACTGAAGAAAGTTCAAAATAAAAAATGTGTAAGCACCTCCACTCCCTTCTTTCATATGGGAAACAAATCCAAGGAGTCAAGGGAATGGGTATGATTCTTCAAGGTCATAGACTACAGACCTGAGCTTCCACATAGGCTCAAGGTGTTTAGACCCCACCAGACCGGGAAGACACTTAAAGGGGTTTGACATAAGAATAATTTTCTTTGACAGCTAAGGAAGTACTGGACCTTTGTCTTCCTGATTGCTCCCTCTCTCTTCTCTGCTGGCTGAGTCCTGGGCTTTCATGATGTGCCATTGTAGTCTCTCACTACCTTTTCTGAATCTAAGCCATCTTGGATGTGGGCACTGGATTCATAAGAGGTGGTATGAGAGGCCACTGAAAATGCATGGCAGAGTGTCCTAGCTCAGTTTTTTTTCCTTAACAAGGGAGATCATTTGGGGCATCTTGAGTTTTTCTAGGCTATCTGAGCTTTCCCCCTAAGGGCTGTTAGTTATCACCTAACCAAATGTTATTTTGGTGATTTGCTACGAAAGTTGAACATTTTTGAAGCCCCCCTCTGAGGCATGAGTTAGGCTGAACAGGTAGAAAAGAGGGCAGAAGAGAGAGTTGCTCTTGTCCACCTATTGGGATGCTAAGCAAGGCAGGGTCTTTGTTGAGTCTCTATGCCCTCCAGTAAAACCTGGCAGTGTATAGGGTGCCCAGAGGTCCATTTTGATTGGAGGGTGAGTGGCAGGCAAAAGTCAAGGACCTGTTTGGTTGTGAACACTGCTCATTGGCAAACCAAACTGACTATAGTCTTCCATTTTGTAACCACTTTTTTGATGTCATTTTTTACAAAAGCCCTACTTTTTTTTTCTTAAAAGATGCCTTTTCACCTGGCAATTTGTCTTGAGATTCATTCATTGTTATTTCCTCGGCCTGCTATTTAGCACTGGGTTTCTACAGGTGAGCTCAGAGCCCACAGTCATCTATCAGAGTGACTTCCTCTGAATCTGTCTGTCTCCCACAGGAGCTGCCTGGATTCCTCCTTTTGTCCTGATATGACAAGACGACTTTAACAGCCAAATTCCCGCTGTTATTCCATGTGGAAGAGAAAGACCTTCTGATGGGTTCCCTTTTCCTTTCTCCCAAGGCAATGAACCCTCAATTTGATACCATCTGATTCTACACATGCTGTAAAACATGAAAGGATCACAATGCCTTTTTCTTTTGAAAAGTTAAGCAAGAACCTACCAATTTTTGATGCTACTTTTCTTCCACAAAAATTACCTGGAGAGTGGTTGATTTTCTTCTCTCAAGGTAGCTCCATAAAGAGAGAGGAGATAAAATTGTGTTATTGAGCACCATCCCTGAGTTTGGCTTTGTATCAGCTTCAGGAGGAACAGGGAACCTTGCCTTGGAACTCATCAAATAAAAGAAGATCAAACAGCTCATAGAATCTTGGAGAACTCTTTGCAGCCACCTGCAGTGCTTTCTGTGCTCGAATACTTTGTAAGTTGTCTCTAATCATTTAGAGTATCCGGAAATGTCTTTTCTTTCTTTCCCATTCATTCCTAGGAAGTGAAGGGTCATCAGTGTTAGTAAATTATTGGTTTTGATAACAATGAAATTAATGATAATAATAACTGCTATTTTTTGGTACTGAGGCTGTATCAGATGTGTTTAATACTTGCCACGGTTCTGCAAGATGGAAATGATTATCTCAAGAGCTTAGATAGGGGAAAAAAGACTGCAATTAAGTTACTTGTTCAACTGTGCTGAGCTAGTGATAAAAGGCAGAGTGAGAATCCAAACCCAGGGCTTTTTGACTTCACACCTGTGCCCTTTCTTATGCAATAGCTCAATTTTATTGCAGGTCTTTTCTCTTTCTTCAGTCCCCCTTGTCATTGTTGGTGCTACTTTTTTGATTTCCATGGAAAGCCTTAATAAAAGCAGTGAATCAGGATTTTGAGCAGTGATGTCCTGGAGCAGAAGGGACAGCACTAGAAGAGGTAAGTCTGACCACATAGCCGAAGAACTTGATAAGCATTGGAAGTGCACACATGTGCACGCACACACCACTCTCTTATTTCTTTGTTTTATTTTATTTCAGAAAGGAGTAGCTGATTTCATTTCCAATGTGAAAGATTGAAATAATGCAGCAGCATACAGAAAAATATCACCCAAAGTCTTGGGTAGACTTTTTCAAATGTATGACCTGTGGTTCTCCTGGGAGATTCTGACTGGGGATCTGGGATGAGAACTTGGAGCTGTTCTCTATTTTACACAACCTGTACAGGTTATTCTGGTCTGTTGCTTGAGCTAAAGAACCATGCACCTCTCTAGTTTAAGGCCAAGGCTTGAAGCAATACTTTGGCTACTGGCCTACAATGCATGTCCAGATGAGTCATGCCCTTTTATAAGCCCTTCTAACTCTCTTTCAGAGTGGGAAATGGGGCTGTTAGTGGAATGGGAACAGGACCATTAGAATGAAAGGTGAGGGAGTGGAGGGGACTGAGCACTTCATATGTCCTTTCCATCTCTTAAGATGAACCACTTGGAATTTGTAAGGCAGACATTCAGTATGTCTCAGTTTCCCAGACAATTGTGTTATCTTCTTTCTGAGATACAGTGAGATATAGCAGAAAGAAAGTGTCTCCATGCATGAGCCAGACAGGCTTGGCCACGTATTGGGCTTTCTGTCTTAAGCAGATGTATAAGGACTTCATGGGAACCAGTGGTCATCAGACTTCCATGTGTGCATTTAGCCCTTCCACCTATCTGAGCAACTTCCTTAATCTTTTTAGGCCTTTAAGTCTTCACTTGTGGAATGGGAATGGGAATGAGTAGAGCAGTTATCACCTAGCATTTACATAAGTGTTAAATGAGATAATCCATGGAGAGTGCTTGATGCTTTGTCTTAGAATTCTTTGTGTTATTTACTTTGTGCAAGTTATTTAACTGCTCTTTCTTGACAATTATCTACAAAAACATCAATGAAATGTACCTGATTCATCGTATGTATACAATAAATCCTAGGTCCTTTCTTCTTTCTTCTGAGTATACCAGACCATACAAAAGAGTTTTAGGGACAAGTTAAGGCCCTGCAGTCTAAGCAAGAGACAGGGTCACTTGAGATTGGTAACCTGTGCTCACAGATCTGCCTTCACTTGCCTCGTTGAGGTGGTGAAATGATCAACACTCTCCCTCATCTCAAGGAAAAAGGAAAGCTTTCAAATAAAAGGTAAACACCAGGAGAGAAACACATCTTTGGTCAAGTAGAGATGTCAGTGCCTCCAACAGAAAAGAATCTGTTTTGTAGCCATCATGAGGAGACCTGAGGGCACTTGTAAGTGGTGTGAATCATAGATGTGATTTATGGATATATAGTTCTTTAACTTGATTGCTACCATGGAAAGAAACCTTCGCTGACTGAGGTGTAATAGTGTCTAAGAAATTCCTTGACCTTGTTTGTATGCATAATTATCTGCATATAAAACCAAGATACTGAAGGAAGACAAAAAACAAACAAAAAGCAAAATAAAACACCTGCTCCAGCAACAACTTGTGATTTGGGAGCAGTTTTCTACTTCAGAGGAACATTTGAAATGAAGATTTCCTCCAACTTCATCCCTTCTCCTCAGTCAGTGACTGCTGATGATGGGGACCTTCACAAGTTAGCTCATCCATTCTCCAGCCTGTCGACAGGTCTGTTGCCCTGAAAAAAAAAAATCAGACAGATGGGCGACTGTCTCCTTTTCCAGAGCTTTTCCCGAGAAATAGATCATCTTGCATGCTCTCTAACCTACATTGGTACTGAGCACCTGGTAAGAATGTCTCAAATTAGCATAGCCTTCAGAAGGAGAGTATTAACAGTTCCTTTGGGTGACATGGATTATGCATCTTCAATTAAAGAGTACATGGAAAGCAAGTACATAAGGGCCAGAAGTAACCAAATCCACTTGTTGCCCTGTGAACCTTCTGTTATTCCTGACAATCCCAGCTGTTGTTTCTATCACCTTCACTTCCAGCGATTGTTTTTCAGCTTGATCAAATGTTGCATTATCTTATTCCAGTTAAAAATCAATTATGCTCCTGTTTAGGGTAGGGAAAATATTTTTCCGTGTGCAGAACTGAACTTTAGTAGATCAAGTTGGCACTTACTTCCTGGGTGTGACTTGAGGCCTCCCAAGTCCCCAGTGCTTAGGATTTTTATAACCCATACATTTTCAGTTTCCATTTTCAATACCCAGGCACACACATATTCTTATGTTATGCCAGTATTTCTCCCAGCAAAAACTACATTTATTTCCTGGAAGATTTTGTGTCTGGGTGACCATAGGCACGCTTGGTCAGTGTCATCTACTCGTGACAGATGTGCCTGGCTTGCTGGAACTGAGTGCTTCTATCTGCAAAATTGGCTAATCTCTGGTTTTGCTCTGCCATTGGGAGGAATGGGGGCTGACCCATGAGAACTTTCTGTCTAGGGTGCTGAACTAACTCCATCACCCCAGAGTAGAGTGTCCCATGATGACAGACTAATAGTAAGGGCCCTGGGTGATCAGCGTCCCTGTCAGGCACTCACCACCTACTGACTTTGTGAGTTCGCATGCCTTTGACTATAAAGCAATAATAAGACAGTAACCAAAATTTGGTGGAGTGGTGAGGAAATTTATTATTGAATCTAACAAGAAATAGTTTCAGGTCTGACACATTTAGAAGCCCAGTGATGACATCAAGAGGAGTCTCCCCAGTCTGCCATCCTCAGTGTGCCACCTTAGACCTCCATATGGCTCCCTCTTGCTCATAAAGTGGTCTCTGTTTTCTGGCTGCTACATTCAGACATCGCCATATCCAGGTCCTTGCTCATGCCAGTCAAGTGCCTCAACTCTGAGCTACCACTCAGAAACCTCCACGTACTTCCTTCTTTGAGAACTGTAACACGATCACACTGATCATTCTGCTTGACAGACAGCAATGGTCTGGGGTTTTCACTAACTGCTGAACTCATGAGACACATGACTTTCACCCAAACCAAGTTTAACTTTAAGAAAAGACAGGAAGCAATAACACAGCATACACATTAACAACATAACTGAGATCTTTGGGGTTCCCAAGCTTCCAAATATTTCCAAAGCACTGTGTACTTGAACCATTCATGGTCACAAGAAAAAAGCCAAGAGGGGCACAGACAGTGATCAATTTTGGGGACTTATGATTTTTACACTTTGCTACTGCACCTGACTGAGGGGTAACTAACCAGAGTTTTTTTCCAGCACAACTGTATCTTGTCAATAACCATTCCCTCATCAATTGCAGAAATAACCAAATACTGAAGAAATAACCTTAGCAATGAAATGCTGCTGTTCTAGCTGTACATTTTCTCGGATTTATCTTGAAGGCATTATAACTATGTAAGTTCCTTAAGTGAGTGTTGCAAGAAAAATTTAACTGAAGATCAAATCTGGGGGTTCCCCTTAGGCTACAGGAAAGGCCATTCCCAGCCATTGACCCTTTCCTTCCAATTTTAAAATGCATGCTACACTAACTGTTCTAACAGACAAAACTCAATAAACATTAGTGTCCTCACCTTTTCCTTGCTGAAGCACTGCATCCACTGTCATTTCTCTTTTCCTCTGTCCCATTTCCAGTTTCCTGAGAGAGATTCTTTTCAACAGTTTTGTGTGGTCTTTAACCTAAATTTGGCTTCATCAATATATTTTCTTCAGATACTGAGTAGTGAGCAATTCTTTTAGATTTTTGTCAAACTTCCAAGTAGTTGAAGGGTTATGGATATTTCTGAGGAAGCAGTTGGTTGCCCTCACTTATCAAAACCCTCTGTTCCTGGCTGTCTGAACATGGCCATAGATCAAGGTGACATAACATGACTATAAGCAGTTAGAACATGGGTAGAGGAAGTAGGTTAATGGGAGCATGCTCTTGGGGATTATATTATCCCCATTCAAGTTCTCTCTGCCTTCTGGTTGTAATGAATTCAGCATCTTTCTTTCATCATATCCTTCTTTCATAATGTTCTGACTCACCTCGGGTCCAGAGCAATGGAGTCAATCAACCATGGATTAAACCTGTGAAACCATGAGCCAAAATATATTCAAGAAGGTGACATAAGACTTAGAGTACCAATTCCTTTTTCAGATGTTTTTGTGTATAAATGGCTTCAGGCTTAAAGGGAATAAATTACTAACGGAAGGACTGTTACCTCCTACCTGGATGATTTCAGAGAGTTACTTACTTTTAGCTTCATTTGCCTCGTCTTAGAGAGGTGAAAAATATCACCTCTTAGTCTGTTCAGATGGTGCTATGGTTTAGATATTAGCTGCCCTCCAAAAGCTCATGGGAGACAATGCAAGAATGTTCAGAGGTAGAATGATCAAGTTATGAGAGCCTTAAACTTCAGTGGATTAATCCACTGACATGGATTAACTGGGTGGTAACTGTAGGAAGGTAGGGTGCGGCTAGAGGAAGTAGATCACTGGGAGTGACTTTGGGATTCACATTTTGTCCCTGATGAGTGGAGACCTCTGTCTGTTTCCTGATTGCCATATCCTCAGTGCCTTTCCTGTCGCAACCTTCTACCATAATGTTCTGCCTCATCTTGGGACCAGATGTATGTAGTCAACTGATTTTGGACTGAACCTCTGAATCCATGAGGCAAAATAATTCTTTCCTTCTTTAAGTTGTTCTTGTATTCTTGACAGTTATTTTGGTCACAGTGATGAAAAGTTGACTAATGTACGTGGCTACAACAAAATACCAAATACTGGGGAGCTTATAGATGATGAGGGCTAGAAATTCAAGGTCATGGTTCTGGCAACTCAATTCCTGGTGAGGGAGGGAATAAATGGGGAAGGGAGGGAGGGAGGAACTGGGAGAGGGAGGAGGAGGAGGAGGCGAGAAAGAGAACAAAATAGGGAGAGAGAAGAGAGAAAGGCTCTGCTATCTCATCCTCTTCTTATAAGGAAACTAATCCCATCCTGGGTCCCCACCCACGTGACCTCATCTAAACTTAATTGACTACCAAATATCACATCTCCACATACCATCATATTGGGATTTAGGACTTCAGTGTATGATTTTTGGGGACACAAATATTCAGCATGTAGCAATTATCATTCCCAGGATGACTTTGACAGTTTCATGAGAGATTAGAGGAGAAAAACTGTAATAGAGCAAGTATTATAATTTGGAGGTAAATGGACTTGTTAAAGTCTGAATATTTGTGTCCTCCTTAAATTCACATATTGAAATTGTAATCTCCAAGGTGTGGAAGCAGGAAGGGCCTTTGGGGAATGATTCTGCCATAAGGGATTAGTGCCCTTATAAAGGGAGCTAGTTAATGTCATGTGAGGACACAGCAAGAAGTTATAGCAGCACAAACAGACTAAGACAGGAACTCTTCTATCTCAAATCACTGTATACAGTGAAGAGAAAGAGAAACGACTGTTTGCAGCTTATGTGTCCCTTAGAAGAAGGGCAAAGTCCTGCTCAGTACATAAGGACTTGTCCCTTGTGCATAGATGGGGCTAGACACCCGCTTAACCCTTCCCTCCATGTCTCTGACACCAGAAACACCTGCAAGCCATGTCCTGGGGAAGAGGAAGGCTGAGGGAGAGCTAACTTCTTTTGGTGCATGTATCATGAACCAAATGAGTTTGGCACTTTAAATATGTTTCTGACTTGAACCTCAGCACAACAGAGTGAAGTAAAGCTGTCTTTTCCATTTCATAGAAAAAGAAATCAAGGCTCTGATGTTAGGAAGCTTACCTGAGGCCACATTCTCATCAGATATGAGAAATGGATCCCCATGTCTCCAACTTTAGCTTCAGCCTGTCTCCTTTCCAGCTGGACTAGCTGCCAAGCCAGGCACGAGCACCAGCCAATCTTACCAGGAAGCACATTCTTCCTCAGGGGTTCTGGCCCCACTGTAGTTTTCAGCTCCTGTTGTGTTCATAGATCTCAGGGCTGATCATCTGCTTGCTCTGGAGCTCTGTGGCTACCTCATTGCTCCCCTGTGACCAGTGACCTAATGCTCCAGAGCTTTAAGACTGGCAGAGTCCTCCTTTTGCAGTCTTCTGCTCAGGAACAAGTGATGTAGCTGGAGATCCATTAACTTCCAACAGACTTCCCTGATCCTGGACCTCCTATTGTCCCAGACTTTGGCCTGAGGACCCACCACTGGATACCACTGGACTGCATTTCAATGAACGAAAGAAGGTCAACTTTTCTTGCTCTCTGTTGTGCAATGGGAAGGAAGGAAACAAGAATGTTCCTGTCTCAAAGGTTCATGGTCTTCAAGGGTTCAGTGGTTAGATGATTGTTCTGCAAATATGCATTGCCTCACTCACCATGGGAGGAGTCTATTTCCCCTTCATGGCTCTTGGCTTTGGCCATGGGGCTTGCTTTGGGCTGTAGAATGGGATGGAAGCATCAACAGCCTGGTTCTGAGCTGAGGCCTAAGAGGCTCTGCATGGTTCTGCTTGTCCTCACACTCTCAGCCATCTCCATGAAAGAACTGCATCCCAGGAAGCGTGCTGGTTCCAAGAGGATGAGAGACCCAGGCTGGCCAAACCAGCAGAAGCACAGATGTGAGTGAGAAATGACACTTACTTTTACAACGCCAAGACTTCGTGTTGTTTTGCAGCAATAACTGACTGGTACCTGGGGAGACATGAAGATGATAGAGTGTAACAATAGCATAATGTATGGGAGGAGGCAGAGGGGCATGATGAATGGCATCTTTCCCCAGGCACAGCTATAACTATGTTGGTCCCTGCATGGCAAGACTTGTTTCAGCAGGGAGCTGGATTCTGCTCCCAGGCTCCCTGCTCTGCCCCTCCCCTGCTCTAGTTAACTGGGTTATTCTCTGAAAAACAGGATCAACTCTTCCAGGTCTATTGTTTATTTCCCTTTACTCATCCAGTGCAGTTAGTGCCTCCCTAGCCACCTCCAGGCAAGTCAATTACCAGCCTCCAGTTCAGCTAGAAACACTGCAATTATTCAGGAAGGATTATTGAGCAGTGCACATTTTAACCTTAAATGTTATAATTATGTCAAAACTTAAATGACAACCATTTGTCCTTTAGATAGCATTGTGAGGGATCTGGAGATATTTTATATTTTCCTTTTAAACACAGTGAAATTGCTAATGACTGCCAGATCTCAGTTCTCAGCTAACTGTGTAAATAAAGCCAACCCAGTAATTACAGCAAGAGCAAGATGTCAATAGGGCAGTGCCATCAGGGAGCAGAAGGTGATTGTGAGGGGCTCCCAGAAAGGTGACATCCTGAGGAGCCATGGAGATATGCAGCACTTGCATATTTAAAGTTCAGAAAAAAAAAAAAAAGGACTGTGCCCAAGGTCACATGGCCCTTTGACTGGAGTTGTCATCTAAGATTTAGGGAGCACCTTCCACAAAGTTTCTCCTCTCTTCTTGATTTTATTAGCACATTTAAATTCCTGTAATAAACCTATAAGTATTTTTACTTTTCCTATTTTCCTACAGTTGGTGAAACTAAGGCTCAGAGAACTGAGCAGTCCACCCCTTTCCACTTAATCCCCACAGAAAGGAAAAGGAAGGGTTTTGATTCTTTTCTTAGTAGGTTCATACATTTGAACCCTTTAAGGTAATCATTAAGTTCAAGATTTCAAAGATCAACAACATCAAAATATCATCCTGCACTTGATTCTAATTTGTGTCCGCAGTCCCTGCAATACCTGATGGACAGTATGCCCTTTCAGCTCAGCAGAAGATCACAAGAAGCTCCATTACGTATTCGTCCAGAAAATGGGTTTGTTTGGACCACATAGTGTATCCAATTAAAACAGAAGTTCCCAAAGTTGAAAATTGAGATATTTCATAGGAAAGTTTGAGTTTCTTTTGAAGGCATCTAAGAGCTGACAACCCTCACTGCATTTGGAGAGGACATCGTCACAACCCCACAACTCGGAACAAGCCCATGTTGTCACTTGTCTGAGTTTTTTTTTTAATTTATTCTTTTTTTTTTTTTTAATTTGGTAAACATGCTCTTACAACTAGGAGAGGTTCATCATCAAACAATCAAGAACAAAAGTGTAATGACAGAACAAGGCAATACTGGTGCCAGACCATGGTTTCCCTCCTTTGGGTTCCCCATAGTTCCATGTTTCACTCTACTTAAGCCCCAAGTTAATTGGACTTCTCATGGAAATCAGAGGTTTCCCTCAGATTAGATTCCCCCATACTACCCCCCTCTGGTCTCCTTGATGAACTTCCTATTCCCTTCCTCTCTCCCTACCCCCTTCCTACGTCCCCTAGGAACCTAAGCACAGTTCCCCATGATCATGTAAGAATTCATACATGCCGAGATAGTTGTTAGGTTAGCCAACTAACGTACTATTTCCGGTTGAATTCTAGCTTCCACAAATGAGAGAAAACATTCGGCCCTTGAGTCTCTGAGTTTGGGATATTTCACTTAGCAAAATTTTTTCCATCTCCACCCATTTGGCTGCAAATGCCATAATATCATTTTCTCTAATAGCCGAGTAGAATTCCATGGTATATATGTACCAAAGTTTTTGGATCCATTCATCAAGTGAGGGGCATCTTTGTCATCTGCCTGGCCCGAAACTCATCCTCAGATGTGCAATTCATGCATGGTTTGTGGAGGACATGGGCACTTCCTAGGGAGTGACTGATTGCTTTGATTATTTCCTAGGCATTTCCCCATTCACTTTTTCCCTGTCCTTCACCCAGTGGAGGCTTTACGATGGGGTAAGAGAAGTGGAGGGCCACCATTCTTCCTGCAGCAAATGAAACAATTAGGTTTAATCAGAGCCTGAAGTGGCCATCATAAGAGAGTGGTTTGCATTTTGGACAAAAAGGAATTACTTTGAGAGGAGGAAGACTTTAGTCACTGAGCTGAGGGAACAGATTACTTCCAGATAATACTACACTCAATGTAAGAACAGGACACCAGCAAATAATGAGAGTAGTAAGGGTGTGAGGACAATGCCAGTAGTAACCACATGTGGACCCGTGAGAGCATGAGTGGCCGCCCAACAGCCTTTGACTTTGACATGATGCCGTTGTTCACCTCAAATCAGAGATGTGGTGGGAGGTAAGGAAGACACGGGGCTTTGCTCTTAACTGGAAAATGCCACTTCTTTTTGCCTTGAGTCTGTGCCAGGTAAGTCTTAGAAGAGCAATGGTATTTAATGAAGCTCTGTCTGCCGCATTGAGTGTCTTTCACTACATGATTATTACGATCCTCCCTTTCCTTCCAGCACACCCGTGGAATGTGCAATGCATTCCCAAGAGCAAGGTTTCCCTGAAATGTTCAAAGGAAAGTCTCATTTCAAAAATGATCATAGGGGCTGGAGTGATGGCTCGGTGGTTACAGCACTTGCCTGGGATGCGTCAGTACACGAGTTCAAACCCCAGCACCACATATGCAACCAAGTGTTGGAGGAATGGAAGTTACATGAAAAACTAAATAAAAAATTGCTTCTCTCTTTCTCTCTCTTTCTCACTGTTCCCTCTTTCTTTAAAAAAAAAACTACCACAGATCTAAGTTAAAAGACATATATGATTTCTTCTCATACTGGGTTTTGGAGTATGAGAGATTGGGCTGTACCTCAGTCTTGCCCTGTCTTCCTCATGGGTTTGCTTCCTATCAAGTTTCTTCTCCTTTCTTCCCATCCTCCCTGCCTTTCTCCCTCTCTAGCTCCTTCTAGCCTTCTCATCCTTGTTATAACCTCCCTTGCCTTCTTTCTCTTCCATCTTTCCATTAAACTAGCACTTATGTGAATAATTGAAAGAAATTCTTTTAGAAAGGCTCTGAGACATTAAACATACAGGATTATTAAGAACCAGATATTTGATGTGAAGATCACACTTTTCTGCTCTTTTGACTGCACATCAACATTCTGGGGTAAGTAGAGCTTGTGCTGGTAACTTCATAATATGGATGGGGAGACTATTTAATCGTCTCTCTTAGGATCCACTGTGCCCTTTGGTAAACAGCTGGGTCGAGGACCTATCTCTTTAACTTGCTCCTCTCGGTGGAAGTCTGTGATCTTCTGGTTCTGATGACATTATGAACCCTTCCGGGAAAGTTATCTGTAGTCACCTGGAGTGCAGAGGAGGGATGCAGGTCATGGCCTTAGCACCAACCTGCTGCCTCTGCTCCCAGTCCTGCTGCTTACTAGCTCAGGGAACTTGGGCAAACTGGCGGCCGCTCAGGCCTCAGATTCAACACACCTGTAAAATTCATAGGGTTATGGTAAGAACTGAGCGGTCAATATGAGTGAACTCTTTAATTTAGAGCTTCACACACAAAAACAGACCTCGTGAATGCTACTGATACAATTGCTCATCACAATTTCCGTAGTGATTGTTTGGCTCTTAAAATGGTCACTCAGAACCTGAAGAAGATTGGGGCTGAAACCTAAGGTGAAAGTGTAATAAGGGTTTGGTTATAATTATTGTTGGGAACATTTCATTTTCTCAGAGAGCTCTGATGGTTTAATGATTTTATTTATTCTGATTTATTTGTGCTGGTAGAATTATAAATCATTTATATCCCAAGTAGATAAGGTGGTCTAAATTCCAGGAAGACAAGTTTTCTATGATCCAAAGTTATATGAGTGGACTCATCTGACTATAGAATAAAATATAAAATATATACACTTCATGTTAGCCCTTTCTTTATAGCTCAAGGTTCTTCATTTTATTTTTTTATTTAATTTTTGACTTCTGGGTTAAGCACCAGCATCCACCAGATCTAAGTGGCCAGAAATCTTTGGTTAGCGCTTTGGTGAATATGTAGATTGTGTGAGTGTTGCTGAAAATAATTCACTTGTTAATTTTATTTTTGATGCACAGATTAGACTGGGGACTACCTACAGAAAAGAATTCTCCTGGATTTGGAGCTGGGGATGAGGCTGCAGGCTCAAGTTCATATCTAGATATTCTCATCACCTTATCACTAAAACAAACAAATAAACAACGAAGCAAGCAGAACTCAACAGAACACACAACCCCCAGTTAACCCAAGATCAAAGTCCGGTAGAAGTGTCAAGGAAAGTGAAGCCTTGTCTTGCATTTTTACATTCATAATATGTAATGGAGGCAGGGCTGGAGCGGTGGCTCCGTGGTTATGGTGCTTGCCCACCAGGCACAAGTGCACGGGTTCAGGTCCCAGCACCTCGTACACAACAAGTGTCAGAGCAACGAAGGCCATGTGAAAAACTCAATAGAAACTGGTTCTCTCTGTCCCTCTCTTTCTGTCTCTCTCTCTCTCTTTCTCTTTCACTGCCCTTCTCTTAAAAAAATATATATATATAAATGGATACACAAATATGTTTTTTCCTTATCTTGTTGTGGTTCTAGATTTGATTTTTATTATGGGTTAATTTTCACCTCAGAATGGTGAATTAGGTGACACAAGGGTGGCTATGTGTAGAAGCTGAGATGATCTTAGTGGATTCACATGGCAGAACTGTGTGTGTGTGGTGTGGTGTGATGTGTGTGTGTGCGTGTGTGTGTGTGAGCATGTGTGGTGTGGTGTGGTGTTTGTGTTTGAGCATGTGTGATGTGGTGTGTGTGTGAGCATGTGTGATGTGATGTGTGTGTGTTTGAGCATGTGTGATGTGGTGTGT
>PVKS010018938.1:0-39266 GCA_004027875.1 Aplodontia rufa
ACATTCAGAGGCACAGGTCCCATAGATGCACAGGCTGGCTGTGCACATGGAGGTCAATGGGAAGACTAAAGAGGGCAGGCCATCGTCAGAGGGCATGATGCGGCAGGCTGCAGGAAACGGTGCATTACAATTCATTTAGACCAAACAACTCAGAAGTTCACAAATCTTAGAATGCAGAGTGAGGAGAAGATCTAAAGACAAGAGAAAGAAATATGCATCAGGAAGCAAAGCCAGCCAGTCAGTGAGAGAGCCCCAGAATAAAATGGCAGCTTAAAGCCTGCATCACCCAGCTACTGATGACTCAGATGTCACTGTAGGGTTTACTTTATTTGCATGTGTTACAGTCTGTGCTGTGGCAGGGGGTGAAAGTTCCTAGAGAATTTGTTATGAGTCCACTTTGGCTGCTCATTTGAATGGCCAAGAGTTTTTGTGTTACTGATGTCTGGACTCCTGCCTCCTCAGGACTTCGGGTTCTGTCTCTGGGTGTTATCTGTGTACCCTCACTAAAGGCTCCTTAGGGGATTGTGCTAGTCAAGGTTGAGGACTGCTGCTTACAGGGCACAGGGTAGAGAACCTGCGTCCACAGCTCATCTTCTCACCCACTCTGTCTAGTATGGGAAGCAGAATTGCTAGAAAGTCCTTATAAAAATTTAGAATCCTCATTCTGAACCCAAATCTTTAAATGTGGATCTGAGTGTTTAATCCGAGACTGGCAATACGTGATCTGGTAACACCTCTGTTTAGAATTCACTGCCATGGCTCTTTCTGACATGTACTTTTAGAAACCACTGTTATGAGTAAAGATTTGGACTTCTGAATTCACAGTCTTCATGTGACCTGATTAGTCTATTTATAATTCAGTACTACTAGTTTCTATTACTACATTAAATTGTAATAACTCTACCATTAATTGATAGCTACCTGCCCAGAGATTGAAAAAAAAAAAAGGCCATGTTATAGTGTCTTGTCTTAAGAAGCCAATCAACCAGCGGAGGGAAAACAAGTAAATAATTATGACATGGCTGTCACAAGGAGATCAGCTATGCCACCCGTTATGATTTGACTGTGAATGTCGCCAAAAGCTCATGCATGGCAGTTGGGAAGGCTGAGGTGAAATGATTGGTCTGTGAAAGCCTTAACTCAATCAGTGACTTAATCCCCTCATGGGGATTAACTGGCAACTGTATGATGGCAGGGTGTGGCTGGAGGAGGTGGGTCACTGGGCATGTGCCTTAGGGGTATAAGATCTGTGTCTGGAATGGAGTTAGACTCTCTGCTCTGATTCCCAATGTGACGTCTTAAGCTCCCTGCTCCGACAGCCATGTCTGATGCCGTGATGTACAAACTCTCCTAGAGCCCCAAAGAAAGGAGCTGGTCTTCCCTAGAAATAGAGCTCTGAAACTGTGAGCTGCTAAATAAATCTTTTCCTCCTAAAATTATTCTTATGAGGTCCGTTAGTCACAGCAAGAAAAAGTCTGACTAAAACAAGTGGGAAACTTTAAATTGTGTACATGTTAAAATTTAAGGCAGGATAATAACGACTTTCTCTGGGGCATCCTTGATGCCTCTCATTCCTACTAATGGAATACACACTGAGAAGTCTGCAACCAAATGAGGACACTGTCCCACTTCATCAGCTAACTAGCCGTCTGTAACCCTCACTCCGTGTTCTGTAGCTTTCGGTCCCATTTCCTCTTAAGCAAAGAAGGCTGGGAAGGTAGTTGCCCTACCTGTTCCTTCTGCCTTGCCCTGGAGTAGGCAGAGATTTTGGAACAAAATACATTCTAAAACCGCTCTAGTGAGTTCTTCCAGCCTGTTGATCTGTTCATTGGATGTGTGAAAGGATTGAAGAATGTGGTCTGGGATTTTGTTTGTTTTCTTTTTTATTTAATCAGTAAAAATATCATCTAGTAAATAGGATTTAGTTTATTTCAATCTCTGGCCAATCAGACTAATTCTATAGCTCCAGAAAATGGATTGGTCTCTAGCTGTATATTAATATTTATTCATCATTTCTTTAATGATATAACACAGATTTTGTTGCTACCGATGATGTACCCAACATGTATGTTGGAGCAATGTTTACCAGTTCCATGTGAGATATTGATATCTGTGGGGTAGGTTTCTGAGCTGGGCAATGTTATGGGTCAAAACAGTATGTGGCTTGCAGAAAGTTTCTCTTCAAAGAAGGCCATATTTTAAGAACTTATTTAGCATTTATATTTAGTATTCTATTTCTACTATCCTGAGTCTCATATTTGATGGCTGGCACCGAAGCACCCATTTTGTGAGAATGAATGTGAAAGTAGCCTGGTTTTCATTACTGGAGGGAAACCAATTCCACCAATTTAAGCAATTTCTTGTGTGTGTGCATAAGATGGAGTCTCTCCTTACTTATAATTTCTAATTGAAATTCCATATTCTACAAAGGTAGAAATGACAAAAGTTAAGTCTACTTCTTCTAAAACAAGGCTGAAAAATGTGTCATGGAGGTGTGCATTCTCTACTGTTTGGTTAATGACAAACAGTAACATTTATTGACTTACAATTTGTATGCTATACCAAATTGCAGGTCAAACAACTGCTGAAAAAAAATCCCTCTGTAATCCAAAATAAATAACATCACAAAATCTTTATAACCTGAACTAATCCCCTAAAAAGGAGAAATTTGGCCTTCTTAAGCAATCCTAAGAGACAATCTTACCCTTTCATGTTTAGTTAATTCCTAAGGTTATTTTGGAGAAAACACCATTCTGATTTTCCAAATTATTAGGTGAGCAATTTGCAAAAGGCCCAGGTAATGTTCACAAGAGGATGTGTCAGTCCTTTAAATAGAAGTGACAGCTGTTAGACAGTGCTGTAGTTCTGGTTCATGCTGTCTGCCTACTCACTGCGGCAAAGTTGTGATGAACCACCTTATGCTACGAGCACAGAAGCACCCCTTACGCGGAAAAGTGAGAAAAACTCCGACAATGTTTTTGTTAAATTGATTGAGTGATTCTAAGAACGCTGCACTTTTATCCTCATATCTTTTTGAGGCGCTGATCATTGTGGACAGTTTAAGCTTTTCATAGCTTTGGTTTAAAAATCAATGACAGTCCTTAAACGCTGATGATCAACTTCACAATAATGTTTTCCATTAGCATTTAGGGATGCAACATTAGGCACTGAGCTGATATTACCCAACAGTAACAATATTCCACAATAGAGAGTGAGTGCTCCAGGAAAACCATATCAACAAAAAACAATTTTATTTAGAAAGGAAATTAACTAAAGAAAAATAGCTAATTTTCCCATCATTTAATGGAGAATTTTTATGTTCCTGATGTAACTTTTAATTTCAGGAATACCTGGATCATGTGCACATTAGGATTTTGGATCCTGAAGTCAATACATTGGGTTACATCAAGGATTTGTGTTCCAGCTGTAAGAACCCAACTTCAGACTTTATGATTTTCAACAGTGTTTTTACTAGAAATGAATGTGAAAACCAGAGGTGGCAGTCGATTCCAAATATTTTTAAAAAATTGAGTGGAAGGTCAATTTTGTTATCTCCTGTAGCACTTGAGGCAATCGCATTTTTCAGATAATTGTTTAATTTTTAAAGACTATAGCAGTTAGAGTACACTGCTGAGTCCATATCTGAGCTAAGTCCCCAACTGAGAAGAAAATTAAGGAATTTAACAATAATCCCCATGATATTTTGAATTTAGATATTATTGAAGCCGAACAACAACAAAGGATCTTCTCCACTTTTATCTCTCACTTTTGTATCAATCTCCTACATCCCTTTTTGCCTAATTCTGGCAAGCTTAGTATGCTAAAGACTGCAACAAATTCAGTACCAGTGCTCAGGAGCACGCCAGAGTGGCAGGGATCAGTAAGCATTCACTGAGCCCCTTTCCAAGCCCCTTTGTGGTTATATGCTCCCAAAGCGTCTTCCCCTTTACACTGACATGATATAGATGAGTTGGGCAGCCTTGGAAGTAATGATTCAAAGATGATAAAGCCATGGGGTAGAAGAAAACTGAATCACTCAGATATTGATCGGAGGAAAGCTGCCCATAAATCAAGAGCAAACATTTCAGACTTAACATGTAAGAAATGAACTGTCATATTTGAGCCTTTTTATTTTGGGGGTGTTTTTTTAAAATTTTGGTTATAGAAGCATAAAAAGAAACAGTATTCATTTACTTTGGTGATGATATTCTCTTGAGATATTAAAATTGGTATTATTCCAGAGCAATCATTAACTCCAACCTGCTTCCTCCTCACTGATATACTCTGCTGACCTATGAGACAAGCAGGAAGCAGGGTGATTGTCCTGGGGAATATGGATTGATGGAATTTCCCAACCTGCAAATCCGTTAGAAAACATTGAAGGGTACATTAAGATAAACTGAAGTATCTGATTTCACTGAGATTTACCAAAGAACATGCTGCCCTTAAACCTGCCTCACTAAAGTTTGCTTGATTTTCTAGAGAGATGTTCAGTTGAAAAAGTCAAGTCCATTAAAAATAAAATAGGTCAAAAGTGTTAATGTGCTATGCAGAAAGTTTGCCCACCTGGTGCATACAAAGAGACTGTGTACGAGATTTGTTCCCAATAAATTGCTGTTCACAATAGTGTTGTCTAAACAAAAATAGTCCTACAAAACTGAAATTGCCCAGTGGCCTCTATTTTTATGTTTAAATACCTACATGTACCTAAAAATCTGACAGCATGTTGGGTTGTATTAAATGGAGAGCAGGGAACACTCTATTCTCCTCTTCTGAAATGTTCTCCTGTCTGTTTCCCTGTGAGCCTATGAATGTGTGAGGGCTGGGAATGGATGCCAAATGGCCTAGTGTCTCAGAGCCCCTAATATCCAATTCATTTGTATATGGCACCCGTGCATTAGAACAAACTGCTAAAAATGCCATAAAAAAGAGTTATTGTAAGGTTATTGAGGTTCTGATAAGTGATTGATGCCTTAATTAGGCCTGTTAATAGTCTTCATAGTGGTGGGTTGTAATAACTGAACAGTCAGGTTGGGATTTAGGGTCACTATATTAGTTTGTTGAGTGCCACTAAATGAGGTTTGCTCTTCACAACCAAATTATAATTTTATAGCCAACTCATAAACTTAACTCAGCTCAAATACTATTTAAAAGGCTCAGAGAGGTGCTTATTTACCAATTGTTGGGCCACTAAGCTCTAGGCTGTAAAACTTGAACTTCAGCTATTAGAACTGAGTCTTTATTTGATAAAAACCTCATTTTTAAATAAAGATGTACATTTAATGAAAAAAATTATGCTACATGAAAAAAGTTGTAAGTATACATATGCGAGTATAAAGTTACAATATTTTCTATCAATTAGAAGAAAATATTTATAAGTGTGTTCAGTTTTCTGTGTTCCTATTAGGGTATGCTTAATTTTAATCAGTAGCAAGATATACGTACACACACACATATACATATATATATATATATATATATATATATATATATATTTGGTTTACAGTCTCTATAAGAAAAGAAAAAGTCACCACTTAAAATTTTACTTAATAGAGGAGGATTTCACGCATTCTTTCGAAAGTCTACTTATTTTATGTTATTCTACATTTGATTCATAAAGAAACTAATATTCACCTTATTGTATACAAAAATATTTCTTTTGTTAGTAAAGGAATGTAAGCCTGCTTAAAGTATGTTCCAACAATTTTGTAGTTGAATATTCTGGTTTTGAGAAATTTATTCCTAGAGTAGCTTTCAGTTTGATCTTACATATGTTATATTACTTGAGTCAAATAGTACCTGTGGATAGGTAAGACAATAATTGCTTGGTTTACTTTATATAAAGAGAAAAAGATACATATTCTTCTTTGAGTGAGAGCACAAACCTGTTGAAGTTCTTAGTGTGCAACAGATTTGTACATTGAATCCTATGCTTGTATCTTGTATTCTGTACAATAAATCTTCTGAAAAGTAATTCTAGTAACATATCGATAGAGTAAATGAGCAAATTGGGAAGACACGATCTAAAAGGAAGTTTTACAAGCGTGTTCCTTCAGCTTTGCAAATGAAGGCAAGATGATAACTGATACCCACTCACTGATTCCTGAGATCTGTGTCAGACTGGTTTGCAAATCCCCACACTTGTGCAGAACATACCAGCAACTGAAAAGAAGCATCTGATGGTGTGAGAAAGTTGCTATACTGGCCTAAAATGCAGATGCTGACTCCAAATCAAGGACACCAGAGTTCCAGAAATAGTGGAGATAAGGAGATGGATAGGTTACAAAACAAGGAATTCTAAAGAGAAAAGAGTTTCAGAGAAAGTGAATGTTAATAGGAAGACTTGTGAGATGCCACTTCTGAAAACTAAGGCAGAGTTTCAAATGTCCTTGGCACATGCATGCATAGACAATCAAATGCAGCATAAACCATCATTTATGATAGTATATATGACCAGGCTGGTAGTTTCAGGGTTGATTATTGGAATATATTATACCTAGGATGATTAAGAAAAACAACTAAACTTTATAATAGAATATTAATTTGCTCTGACTTTTGGCAAAATATAGGCTTAGACTCTATGACCTTTCTTGTATTTACATTAAGCATATTTTGACAGTTTAATTTTAAATCATATGGGTGATTAGATGTTATGGAAATCACGTACCAACTTTGTTTTGGGCTGTTTATTTTTCCAAGTACTATGGTCATTCATTTGTTAATAAATAACTTTTGAGTTCTTACTACCTGCCAGGCATGGTGAAAAAAAACATGATATCGTACTGGAGATGCGTACAGCCTGCAAACAAATCCTGAAACCAGTACTTTCTTGATTATTGATCTCAGACAATTCAGAACTACTACCCAGTACCTTACCTTTCACATCTTTAAAATCAAAGTGATTCTTTGAAAGGTTGACTTGAGAATTAAATGTGTAAAAACATCATCTGCCTAGTATGTCATGTATATATGGTCTGGTACAGCATAAATATATTTTAGATCTTTATTATTATAAAGAGAATAAGTTATATTTCTGTGCCTTAATGAAAAAATAACAGGAAATAAAAAGTTATATAATGAAGACAGACACTCTTTTGAAGTCTGATGGATATAAGTAGTGATAAATGATAACAGTCATTCTTCTTCTCAGTCATTTTGTGATGATAGTAATGGTCTTGAGTTCTCTCTCAGGCCAAAGACCTGTGCCCATAGTTGTAGAGTAAAGCAGTAAAGAAACAGCACAGTTCAACTACTAAGCCTGGATTCTGATTTAGGAAGTGGACAATAGTAAAGACATGAAATCAGTTATAAATTTCATTTCTGATTCCAGAAAGTACTGTTTGGTCAATCCAGAAAATTTGGATGTACATTTCTTGGACCTTCTTGCTTAATTTTTTTCTAGATACTAATGCCATACAGGGAATGATGTAGATGCTTATTAAATAGTAGGGTTTTGTTTTGGTTTTTGATCTTTGTTTGTGGTTATGTTTTTGGTACTAGGGATTACTCCCAGGGAACTACATACTCAGCCCCATTTTTTTTTTGAGACAAATTGCTTAGGGCCTTACTAAATTGCTCAGGCTGGCCTCAAGTTTGTGAGCCTCCTGCCTTGACATCCTCAAAGGTAGTTATTTTTTATTACTATTTAATATGAAAATTACATGATATACATCATCCCTGAACATCTAATTTATTATTTTAAAGTCTATTATGTCTTCAATACTTTTAATGCAAACATCTCAATTCTCAATCATAGTTCATAGATCATTTCTAGACTTCAGTCCTGTCTTCTGGTACAGTCTGTATTCTTTTTACAGTCCATTTTTATTTCTTTGTCCTAACCCTAAACACTTCACCTAGTGTTCCATCAGCCTTCTTTGACTGTGCACATGCTGTTAATTCTGACTGGAAGGTACTCTTATCCCAAACAGGAAGACTAAACCATGAGTTTTCTCCCCCCAAAAAACTTTCATTCCTCCACCTCTGCAAAAAAGGAGGGAGGTGCCATTCTCTGCTCTAACACACTCAGACCCTTTTATGTCTTCACATTTTTCACAGCTGTTTCCCCATTGTTTCATTCACTGTAACTCACACTCTTTAAGAGAAAAGACCATCTTCCATACGTGCCTCTTGGACACGTAACTCTGAAGTGACCACTTAGTGATGGCTCAGTCAGTGACTGTGGAACGAATCCATCAGTTCTTGGGAATGTTAAATGTAAGGATGAGCGAAACTGCTACTTGAACTTGAAAGATACTGAAAGGATTTGTCAAGAAATCTCCATCCCTGGAAAGCTTTCATAAGTCTGGAAAATTTTGTGTCTAGTAAGATCTAGAGAAACTCTTGGTATAGCACAAATGTCTGTTTGCCTTCTAGAAGCAGAGAAAGTTCTGAGGGAGGAGCCTATCACTCCCAACTAGATTTTGCTGAGGTAGAAAGCACTGGGTTCTATAAATTCTCACCCATTATAGGCTCCTATTGTTAGGGAGATTTGAGCTTAACAACAAATGAGATCTTTTCTAAATGTAGAATCTACTTTCTAGTACATTCAAGGACTTCTGATTTCAGATGTTTTATTTGAACTTGAATCCTCTGGGAAAATTAAATCTGACATATAGGAAGTACACTGGTAAATTAAATTTAGAAAACATAGTTTTTCTGTCTTTACTTCTGCCAAAATAATTCAGTTTCTTTTTATTGGAATTTCCCACATAATTTCTTTCCTTCCGTTATGATTGAGGAGGCCTGACCATGGAGAGTTATTAGCTCAACTACATCCTCCATGGGAAATAATACACTATTTGCGGTCAGAGCTCTTTTGGTTGATAAGGGCAAAAATTATACCATTTTATAGAGGAGAAAACAAAGGTATAAAAAAGGTGAGGAATTTGTGTAAATTGCACAGCATTAAGTGCAGAGCCAGAACTCAAAAAATTTGAGGCTAATTTTGGAGAAGAAACCCAGTCACCCTCAGATTTTGTTAGTCATCTTTGATGCCCTAAAACCTAGTATTACTGACACAAGGGGAAAGTTAGGCATTCAGAGTATTTAGAATGTTTGAGTCAATCAAGGGAAAACCCCAGTTCTTTATCTTTTGAGCTTATCAATTTGACAGCCCCTATGCTGGCAAGGTGGGTCCAGATGCAGACACTCCCTTCTTCTAAGGAAGGGTACCACATTCTTTCTATTTTTGCATGAGGTGTAAACCTAAGGGTGGACCCAAAAAGAATTTCCCGTTTCCATGTCCTAGGTTTGGGGGAAGGGAGAGGATAATCAATGGAAGGGAGAACATCTTATAAAAAGGGCAAACTTAACTCGCTCTTCAGCTCTGTCCCTTTCGCCCACTCTGGAGGAAATCTGCTCTTTTCCCTAAGCTTTGCTTTCTATTATTTTCTTATAATGAGGTCTGTCTACTGAGCTTACCTTGGTGTCCCTGAGTTTCATCCTTTGTGTCCCAGGGACACCAACCCAACTTCCACTGAACCAGCATCATTACCAATGTAATTATATGTATATGGAAGAATTTTCTCAGATTTTCTTTAACCAGTTCATTAAGCTAGAATGCCTTAGTAAAAATAAACATTGAATGATTAGTGCCTTTGTGTTTCTCTCCCCTCTATTTGATATGTTCACTATTTATGTCTGTCCAAACTTGCAATTTAATTACATCATTTCATAAGTAGGGGATAAGCTGATTACAGAATCATAAAAATAGTTATTTCTATAAAACAAATAAGTGTTTTTGCAAGTTGTAAAGAAGACGAGCCACCAAAGTAATCACCTTTTAAAGTAAGCTTGAAAAAAGACAATATAAAAATTCGGAAAAATATGAACTCCACAGAATATGGGAAAATATTTAGCAAGTATCTTTAAATGTTGTTTCATTTAAAAATTTTTAAAAGTGAAAATAGATATATACTTGTTCCACTTTTAATATTCTATAACTGGAAACTAGGTGATGCATTATTGACGCGGTTATGCAAAAAAATGTTAATTCTGATCAATGGTAAAATATTTAGAACCTATGTAAAAATTGTCACATAAATTTTTATATATTGAAGGCTAAAATAAGATACTTGCAGATATGCATCTATTTTATAATTTTCCTTGTATTTTCTCATGGAAAACCATTTATTGATCACTTACCCTATTCTTTGTCTGTTTCTAAATCCAGGTTTCAATGATTTTCAGAACAATTTTAGTATCCTTGAAAGAAATTCTATACTCACTAGTATTCTCTCCCCTTTTCTTTCTTTCTTATTCCTTGGCAAACAGAAATCTACTTTTAGTCTGTATTTTCAAGACAATTTATATTAGTATTTGATCATGCTGTATTTCTTAGGTTACCCTTCAGATGTGAATTCATTAAATTATCATAATTCCAAAGTTCATCCATATTTTTGCATGTGACCATACTCTTGTTTATGGCTAAATAATTGTATGGAAATGCCACAATTATCTACTCGTCTACTGATGATACTGGGGTTATTTCCAGGTTTTTTGTTTTGTTTTGTTTTGCTATCATACTGTCATGGACATTTATTTACAAGTTTATGTATGAATATCTATTCCAATTATGCTAAGTATATACATAGAATAGGAATTACTGAGTCATATGATGGTTGGTTAGTTTTATGAGTACATGAGGCTACATAGCATAGAATTGCTCAATCAAACCTAATACAGGTGTACCTGTGCAGGTGTTTTATAGATACAGTTAGTATCTCCTATCAGCCAACTTACTATAGAGAATAGAGAAGATTGTTCTTGATGATGCACACAAGCTTCATCTAATCTGCTACAAGGGCTAAAGCAAAACTGAGGTGTCTATGATACAATTCTGCATTAAGATTGCTCCATTTACCCCTACTAGAGGATCTCCAGCTTGCCAGTGTGGCTGTCTGATTTGAGAATTGCCCATTATAATCAAGAAACTGATTCCTTAAAATAAATATGCCCATATATCCTCATGGTTGTGTTTACCTGGAGAACACTGATGTTCAGATTTCGATACTAATTGTGGTGTTATAGGAATTCAGGTTTTTAAAAATTTTTTTAAATTAGATGATATAGAGTTACAATTGAGGCGGAAACATTATCAAACAATCAAGAACAAATGTATTTATACTTAGTTATCTAGAGCTAGTGCCATGTCATGGATGCCCAGCTTGGGTTCCCCATGTTGCTGTTTCCCCCAGAAGAACTGCTGAGTTAAATGGATATCTTATGGAGGTCAGAGATCTCCTTCTGAGATGCTTCCCCTATAAGGAATTCAGTCTTAAAGATGATTTTCCTGTGAATTGGTTCTATTTTTTGAATTGATTCTCTAATCTATCTATATTTCAAGATATTAGTTTCTATTTCTAGTGGTAAGGAGGACACTGAGTAAAATATAGGATTAGAGATATGCAAAATATTATCATGTGGATTTCCTAATATGTATAAAAGACAAGTTTCTTACAAACCATGTGTTGAATATCTTAGAGTATTTTTCTCAATCTAATGAGTATAATGAGAATGTCTGACTGCTACTAACTGCTGCAGAAAGTAGGAGACAAGAAGGACAAACTCAGTCAGGCATGATGTGCATGCCTATAATCCCAGAAGCTCTGGAGGCTGAGGCAAAACAATCATAAATTTAAATCCAGTCTCACCAACTAAGGGGGGCACTAAGCAACTTAGTGATGCCCTGCCTCAAAATAAAAAATTAATAAATAAAAATGGCTAATGATGTGGTTCAGTGGTTAAAGTAACCCTGAGTTTAGTCCCTGATATCTGAGTTCAATCTCTGATACCAAAAAGAAAAATGACAAATTCAAATTCAGGACTTCAAATTCCCAGGAAAAGCTTTTTATCTGTAATCTGAAAATATCTAAATATACTCCTGCCCTGTTAGAGGCTGCATTACAATATAAATTGAACTTTAAACCTCATAGGGACAGTTATTTTAAGGTGAGGGCATTGCCTGGGAAAATACGAGATCCTTAAAACTGGAATAGAGGGGCTGGAGTGGTGGCTCAGTGGTATTGCACTTGCCTGGCATGCTTGAGGACCCAGGTTCAAATCCCAGCACCACATATACAACTAAGTGTCAGAGCAATGGAAACCAGATAAAAAACTAAAGTTGATTCTTTTTTTCTCTCTCCCTCTCCTTCTCTCTCTCTCTTAAAAATAACAAAAAATAAATAAAAAATAAAAAATAAACTGGACTAGAGACATGGGCAGACCATACTTAGCAGGGGATGTCCAAGCCTTCTGCAGAGTCATCTTTGAAAGTAGGCAGGCATCCTACTTTCTGAAGGGCTTAACTTGTATCTGGGGAATTCAACCCTACATTGCCTGAAGGAACTATAGCAGCTTTCCTTGAGGTAGGTGCTTTCAAGCTACAGCAGATTATGGACAAGGCCTACTTCTTTTCTTCTTTCCTTCTAGACTATATCTGGATTCAGGATCTAGCAGGCACAGAATAGTAACAGGGAAATGGACTATAGACCAAAATAACTGTTAAGGTTTTTCTGCTGTATACAACAGTCTAGGGAATATGTCAAAAAGTTACCAAGGATGTGGGATATTAGCAGAAGAAAAATAAGCTGGAACAGAAATGATTTATTGATATGGGACAATTAATCAGAATCTGGATTCAATATTTCATTTTAAGGGATTCGAAAGGACTTTAACAATATGATTAACAATATGATTGATTGGTTGGGTGAAAAATGGACCCCAGTTAAAGTGCCACATCACTTTCTATATTATAGAAGAAAGGGAAATAAGCCTTAGAGAGATTGTAATGTTACAGTGGATTTATCATGTAAATCCTGGTTACCCATTTGAAACGATCCAGAGACCACCTATTTCATCATAACTGTGAGAAGTAAATTTATAGAGAGAGCCCCAGCATCCTTGAAGAGCTTTGTGTTTCTTCAGTGGAAGAATACAGTGGAAAATGTTACCTCTTTTACACACAATGAGGATAATAAGATCTCAGGGTGGAAGGAGCCAAGTGGAGTCATTTAATGATTTAGGACAAGTTGGCATGGTTAAAACTTAAACAGAAAGTTAACACAGTGATCAGAATCTACTGACTTGAAGAGACCTAAGTCATTGACCAGTTGATCATGGTGAAATCCCTGGAAGAAAAACAGACTGGTAGTCTGCTAAATTTATACTTGATTTTTATTCAGTATTGGGTATTAAACCAAGAGGACACTTTACCACTAAGCTACATTCCAAGGCCTTTTTATTTTTTATTTTATATATATATATTTGAGACAAGGTCTCACTAATTTGTCCAGGCTAGCTTGGAACTTGGGATATTCCTGCCTCAGCCTCTTGAATTGCTGGGACTACAATCAGGTGCCATAATGCCTGGCTTTACTTAATCTTTATAAGCTAAAGAATTCTGTGTCAACTGAATATAAGTCTGACTTGAATCCACAAAACAGACACAGATTGGATTTAGTATTTAAAATCAGAGTCATTTGAATAGGGAAACTAGGTTTGTTTAAGGAAGGTTCCTACTTCACTACCAAAAATTTGTAGTTGTAATATTCCTCCACATGCTACCCAGAGGGACCTACCACCTTTTTATAGAATGATGATGCATTGGAAAAAAAAAGAAATTGTGAGTCATTGAGGGAATTAATGGGCTCAAATTCTGAACTGACACTACAAGTTCCGGGCAATCCCAAACATCAGTGTTATCTGTAGGCACTGGAGAGGTTTGTGGAGGTCAGTGAATGATGGCCTGCTAACACGTTGTTTTTTCACAGTGAGTCCAGTGGATCCCTGAATCTGTTCTTTGGTTATCGCCACAGTTATGGTATGCATGATGGAAACACATATACTCAGCAACTGGCAGAATCCCCGCATTATTTTCTTGTTCTGGGAAGTAAAGGCTATTTTATTAGCAAAGACCAAGTACAATCTACTGGAACAAACTCTATACAAAGAGAAGCAATTTGGAAGCAGTACTGAAATCCTGGAGGGATTAAAGAAGTTACTACCAGCATCAAAAGTAAAAAATATAGGGGCTGGAGCAGTGGCTTGGAGGTTACCATGCTTGACTGGCAGGAGCGAGCACGTGAGTTCAAACCCCAGCACCATGCACACAACGAAGTATCCAAGGAATGAAAGTCACATGAGAAACTAAGTAAACATTGCTTCTCTCTTTCTCTCTCACCGTCCCCTCCTTCTTTAAAAAGAAATTGAAGGATTTCTATTTCATCACATTCAACTTATCTATTTGAGCAATCCAGAAAGCATATGGAATTTGAAGAATAATAGTGGAAAATTGTAAACTTAGATGTAGATTGCAATTGCAGCTAGTGTCCCAGATACGTTTCCATTGCTTAAGGAAATTAACATATTTCCTGGTACCTGCTATGCAGCTATGACCATAAACAAATGCTTTTTTCACAATAACTGTTAATAGAGACCACCAGAAGCAGTGTTTTCAGCTGGCAGAGCAGCAGACCATCTCCAATGTCTTGCCTCAAGGGTGTATCAATTTTATAGCCCTACTTCATAATTTAACGATCAAGGAACTTGATCTTCCTACCTTTTCACAGTGCATCAGACTGGTCTACTACATGAATGGGGTTATGCTGATTGTATGTAGCAAGAAGTGACAGCTACTCTAGACTTATTGGTAAGATATTTACACGTCAGGTGATGTGAAATACAACTGATACAAATTTAGGAGGCTTGAACTTCGATGAAAATTCTAGGAGTCTTTTTGGATAAGGCAAGCAAGATATCCTTTCTAAGTAAAAGAATAAACATTTCCATTGAGATTTTCTGCAATCCAAAAATAATAAAATTCACAATATACTTAGCCAGCCATATGTAGATTACAGAAATTATATTTCTTTCTCTGGTGTTGCCATGGCCCATTTACCAAGTGATACAAAAAGTTGTTAGTTTTGAATTGATCCCAGAATGGGAGAAGACTCTAAAGCATGTTTGTGCTGTCTTATAAACTACTCTGCCATTTAGACTGTATGATGCGCCTGAAGATTTGCTGGGAGATGAAGTGTTGGTAGTAGAGAGAGATGCTGTTTGGATACGATGGCAGTCCCCTATAGATGAACAACAGTGCAGATCCTCGGAAATTTGTGGCAAATCCTGTCATACTTTGTGAATCATTAATCTCCTTTTGAGTAAAAAGTGTTATTGTTTGTTTGTTTTTTAGTTTATTGGACCTTAGCAGAGATAGAGCAATGAATTACTCATTGATCACTAAGTTACCATATTAGCCTGAGCTATCTATCTTGAAGTAGTTGAATGGGATCAGTTCATGTTCACAGGGAAGGTGCGTATATAGAATAGATTATAGCAGGCTTTGAGTGAAGACGAAAGTTACAAGATGCATTGGTCCTTACGCCCCTGCCTCCTACTTCTACATTCCCTTTCTTCTTCCAGCCCGCACATGTGGCCTCATTGGAAACATCCTATAATTAACTGAGGAAGACAAAACATGGCCCTGGATTAAAGAAAGCTTGCATGATATACAGTTAGTACTTGGAAACAGGAAGCTGAATACAACCCCTTTCTAAGAACTTCTCTGAAAGATAACGGTGAAGGAAAGATTTTGCGAAATTTTGAATAGTGGGCCTGGTTTATTTTTCTCAGAAAGATTAATTCTGGATGATCAAAGATTTGGAAGTAACATATTAGAAAGCTGTCAAAAAGAATGTCTGGAGAAGGTATATGGGTAACAGTGGTGAAAACATTTATGTCATATGAATGCGCACCCAAGAATGACCTCCGTAGTGGAGGATTTTAATTATAAAATGGGTAGAGTGATTCATTCTTTGCATCCCTCTTCCACCACTCTTGCCTATCATCAGTGAATAGATCCATGAATCAAGTGGTCGTGGTAGTGGGGATGGATGTTATGCATTCTCCAAGAATTTATACTCCCCAATACCGGCCTAACTACATACATTGCCGAGCTCCCAATTGCCAGGAGCAGACACGACACAAGATTCTCCATACAGCATCATTTCTTGAAGATATGAGCCAGCCTCATGGTGTCAGGTCAGTTTTACTAAATTGCTTGCATCATGCAAAGGACAGTATTTTGTTCTTACTAGTATAGAGCCTTACTTTGGATGGGTATTTGCCCCTCCTTCGTATGTTGCTTCTGCATGAACTACCCTCTGAGGTCCTCAGGATGCCTTATTCACCGTCAGGTTAATCTACACAACATTCATCAGAGAAAATAGCTCAGTTCACAACAGAGGAAGAGTAGAAATGGCTCATGCTTATGTCAGTGGTGCCACTATTGCCCCAGGGATCCACTTTCAGGTGTGCTGATAATATAGAATAGACTTCGCTTTTAGAGCAGTTTCAGATTTAGAGCGAAACTGAGTGGAAGGTACTCAGATTTCCCAACATGCCCTGTGATTTTGTGTAAGTTTTCATTGTTCAAGTTTGACAAGATAGATGGTAAAATATTTTGGGGGTAAAGTGTTTTGGGGGTGTTGTAAGGGAATGTATGCCAGATATTAGCATTAGAAGCAATAGACTTGAGTGAAGGAGTTCTGCCCTTTGCAGCGTTAAGGAACCAAATAGGACAGGCAGACAGACAGACACAGGAAGAGCCAAAGCTCTGCTCTTGAACTGGGCCATGCATCTTGTTCTGCCTTGAACATCAGAGTTCCTGCTTCTTAGGCCATTTTACTCCAGGACTCCCCATGATCCCTCAATCTGTGGGACTGAGGCTGGAACCAGCTCCCCGGTTCTCAGGCCTTTGGTAACTGGACTGAATTATTCTGCCTGCTTTCCTACTGCTTCCGCTTGTGGCATACCATGAAGATTCTTTACCTCCATGACATGAGCTAATTCTCAAAGTATATCTCCTCTTGTATCTCCGTATATCCCATCTATTCTTTTTCTGTGAAGAACTGTGACTAACACAGACAACAGTGGACATCACATAAGGATTGTGCCACCAGCATATGACATTTTTATTGTCTATCTGAAAACTAAGAATGGTTTAGGTTGGGATGCCAAGTTGACAAGGGCAGATGGTGATGGTTAATTTGTTTCCTTGGCTAGTCCTTAATGCCCAATTAATCAAATATTAATCTAAATGTTACTGTGGAGACATTTTGTAAATGTGGTTAATTAATACAATACGCTGATTTTAAGTAATGGGTATTATCAATGGTGGGTCTTATCCAATCAGTTGAAAGACCTTAAAAACATTATTGAAGTTATCCTAAGGAGAAAAAACCTCTGCCTCAACACTGTAGTGTCAGATTCTGTCTGAGAGTTACCAGCCTTCTAGCATGCTAGCCTTTTTTGGACTTGGGACTCACCACTACAGGAACCAATTCCAATTTCTCCAAATACATCTGTGCACACACATTCTCTCTCTCTCTCTCTCTCTCTCTCTCTCACACACACACACACACACGCGCGCGCGCGCGCGCACGCAGAGCTATGTTTTTATAAATGCATTTTGTTTGTTATTATATAGAAATAAATTCATTTTTTCTCTATAGATTTTATATCATCTGACCTTAATAACTCACTTATTCTTGAAACCACTGATATTTTTTAGCAGGCATCTAATAATTTTCTATTTAGATAATCATGTCATTTGTAAATAAGGCACAATGTTCTTCTCCTTCTACAGTTAGTATTCTTCAGTTTCTTCTTTATGTAACTATCTAGAACAGGCAGTCTATACTGAATAAAAGTGGTCAGAGTGAACATCTTTCTCTGTTCTCAAGGGGAAAGGGAATAATCTTGAAACATTTAACGTAAAGTTAATTTTAGGTTTGTAGATTCTATTTAATGAATTGAGGAATTTCCTTATGTTCCTATTATTCTAAAATCTTTTATCAAAAGTCGGTTTTGAAACCTGACATGTTTTAATGCTTTTGTCTGTTAACATCATACTAACTTAACTTTTTGATATGGTTTATATGGCTTGATTTTCTAATGTACAACCAGACGTGAAAATGTAAAATAAATCTGAGTCATTGTATGTGCATAATTGTTTCTGTATATTTTTGGATTTTGTTTGCTAATACTTTCTTGAGTACTTTGGGTCTAGTTTTATGAGAGCTATTTGTAGTTTATTTGTTGAGAGTGGCTGCCTTTGCTTACTTTTATATCTGGGTAATACCAGTTCTTAAAATAATTTAGGTAATGTATCTTCGTGTTCTGTTCTCTGGAAGAGATTATTATTATTATTTTATAATTCTTCAGATGTGCAGTAGAATTATTCAGGAAATCATCAGCCACATGTGCCTAGAGATTTATGTTTTGGGAGCATTTTAATTATGAATTCACCGTATTTGATTTGTCTATTTCATCCTGATTGAATTTTGCTAGTTTGTGGTTTTTGAGGATGTGGTCATTCAAATGTGATGGCCTCCAAAATCTCATGTGTGAGACAATGCAAGACTTTTCAGGGGAGAGATGATTAGATTAGGCGAGGAGGAGCCTAATCCATGGGTAAGGACTAACTGGGTGACAGCTGTAGGCAGGTAGGTATGACTGGACCATATGCATTGCTGGGCGAGTGTCTTTCCAGTTTGTGTTTTGTCCCTGTTGAGCAAAGCTCTACTTCCTGGCTGTCATGTCCTGATCTGTTTCCCACAGCCAGCCCTTCTGCCATGATGTTCTATCTCACCTTGGACCCAGAGGTCAGTTGGCCATATCTGGACTGAAACTTGGAAACCATGAGCCAAAGTAAACTGCTCTTCCACTGTATTGTTCTTCTCAGCAACTAAAATGATAAATAAAACAGAGGTATTGATCATTTCTTTTAATTTATCAAGTTTATGAGTGCAAAGTTGTCTGAAGTATTCCCTCACTGTCTTTTTAATGGTTGTAGGAGGCATCAATTTTTTCCTTTGGTATTTATCAATTTCTCAATTTTATTGACTTATTTGAAAAATTAGTCTTTTGTTTCATTGATTTTTTTTCTCCACTACTTTACTAATTTTCATGCCATTGATTTCTGTTACATATTTCTTCTTCTGCTTGCTTTGAGTTTATTTTGCTTCTGTTCCTCCTATTTCTTATTTTAGGATTAGATTGTTGACTTGATCCCTGTTTCTAATGTAAGCATTTATTGCTATATGTAATGCTTTAGATGAAGCCTATATTTTATTATGTTTTCCTCCTGCTTTTGTTTTATATATTTAAAGTGTAAAATATAATGCTTTGATATACATATGCATACTTAAAAATTAATATTGTTAAGCCATTTAATCTATCCATCATCGTACATAAGTATCATGTTTAAAAAAGCTTTTAAAAATCCCTTAGCAAATTTCTAGTGTACAATACAGTATTATCTAGTATATTAGATCTCTGGACTTATCTGGAATAACTGCACCACTGAACACTTTCACCTGTATCTCCCCATACTTGAAAGCTACCTCTGGTAACCACTCTTGTACTATTTATATATATACTACCATTTTTTAGATTTTGCGTGTATGAGGTTAATAAGTTTTCTTTACTTCTCTAGCTTATTTAATGTCGTACAATGTCTTCAATATTCATTTGTGTCATAAATTACCTCCTTTTTAAAGTGTGAATAATAATTGTTGTATGTGTGTATTGGTGTGCATACATGATAAACTCTAATCTCCAGTCAATGGATAATTGTGTTGTTTTTCACATAGTGGCTATTGAGAATAATGCTGTAATGTTCTGGGAGTCTACACACACACACACACACACACATGCCCATACGCACACACAAACTGCTGATTTCATTTCCTTTGGGAATATACCGAGGTGAAAGGTTTCTGGGACATTTTGGTTATTTAAAGGAAAAAAAACTTTTTTTCAAAGAACATCAATGCTGTTTTCCAAAATGACTTTAACAATGTACATTCCCACAATTGTTCCCTTTTCCCCACACCCTCACCAGCATTTCTATTTCTTGTCTTTTGGATAATTGCCCTTCTGCCGGATGAGAGTTGACGTATCAGCATGGCTTTGATTTGTATTTCCGTCATCATTGATGTTACATCCATTGGCCATATGTCTTCTTGGGAGGAATATCAACTTAGATCTTTTGTCCTTTTTAAAATCAGGTTGTTTTATTTGTTTGCTATTTAGTTCTGTGAGAATCTTTTATGGAGGAGGCAGTGTCCACCGAAGTTCTGCCTGACAAAGTCCAGGCTTGGGGATGGGCTAGGCAAAGCCAGCCCTGGAGATTGCCAAAACCATCTCTTCTAGGAATTGGCTGTGTTTTAATAATTATACATATTGTGAATTTGCTCAAACTGAAACTCTGTGATTGTTATGAGAATTCTATTGCTTAGACAACTCTTGCGGATTGTTGAGAAGGATACTTGTTATAACACATATAGAAATCATGGAAAACAAAGCCATACTGGCTTTAAAATAAAATTGGATATAGAAAGCAAAATAATTAGAACTAAGGAACAGAGAAACAATATACGTGAAACATTTACCAATACCATCCTGAGTGCTCACATTGTATTGTGAGCTTTGAGTGAGAAAGGTGTGTTTACCTTTCCTGTTGTTACAGAGGATGAGCTTTAACTCCCTAGCAGTAAATAAGATATGTTTACCCTTTTTGTCTTTGCAGAGGTTAGGCTTTAACTTTTTAGCCCATAGGTTAGGATGCACAGATAATTTTATAGGATTAACATTTATAGGACCTAAGATAGCTAGAGAATGTTTGGTAAGGTTACAATACCTTTAAGGCTTCCCTTATCTAGTGAGATAATGGTTTGCAGAAACATCTAAAGGAATTTAGGGAGACGGAATTTGGTAAAGTGTTTGGTCTCTGTCCTTTGTAAAAGCAGGTTTAAACAATATGGTCTTTATGGTGGGGAGATCGCGAGGACATAAATTGTACTAATGGTTGATGCTTTAAGTTTCCTGGGAAACTGAGAAGAAAATTGTACAATGAAGCTGATAATAAAAGGCTTGTTTGTGCACCTGTATAAAAATGTTCAACAATAAAGAACAGACGGCATTTTGCTCAAGCAGGGAACTGTGTCTGCTTGCAACTTGTCCCGGAGGCCCCAGCCCTTCCTCCGCACCGACTCCACTCCTCCTTCAGGGACTCGAGTTCAGCTGGGGCTGGCCTCCAGCACTTTTACATGCATTGGATATTAATTCATTATGAGATATATGGTTTGCAAATAACTTATCCTAATCCCACATTGCCTTTTTATTTTAGTGGGTATTTTCCTTCTTCTATGTAGAAACTTTTTTTTTTTGTACCAGACATTATTGAACCCAGGGACACTCAGCTACTGAACCACATCCCCAGCTTATTTTATTTTGTATCTTGAGGCAGGGAGTTTCTAAGTTGCTTAGGGCCTCGCTAAGTCGCTGAGGCTGGCTTTGAACTTGCTATCCTCCTGCCTCAGCCTCCCAAGTCTCTGGGCCCACTAGTGTACACCACAATACCCAGACTGTGTAGAATCTTTTTACTACAATTTCTTCTTACTGTTTTGCTTTTATTACCTGTGCTTTTGGTTTCTATGGGAAGCAAAATATTTCCAAGACGAACACCAAAAAGTTTTTCCCATGCTTTCTTGTAAGGGATTTGGTTTTCCAGTCTATGTTTAGGTATTTAATACACAGTTGATTTCTATATTTGGTGTAACATTGGAATTCAGTTTCTCTTGCACATGAGTTTCTAGTCCCCGACTGTATCTATTAAGAAACTAGTCTTTTATCCATTGAATCTTTTTGGTACTTTTGTCAGAAATTAATTGACCATATATGCTTGGATTTATTTCTTGGCTATTTTGTTATTATTCTGTGTAACATTTTATGACAGTACCACACTATTTTAATTACTATAGATTTATTTAATGTTATATAATTTTACATCAGACAGTGTGGTTCCTCCGACTTTGTTTTTCGCGATTGTCTTGGCTATTCAAGCTCTATTGTGATTACTTTTTTTTTTTTTAAAGAGAGACAGCAAGAGAGAGAGAAATAATCTTCATTTAGTTTTTCATGTGGCCTTCATTGCTCAGAGACTTTGCAGTGTACATGGTGCTGGGGTTCGAACCCATATACTCGTGCATGCCAAGCAAGCACTGTAACTGCTGAGCCACCGCTCCAGCTCTATTGTGATTATTTATGGATTTCAAAGTGTTATTTTTTTCTATGAATATTGGTATTGGCATGTTGATAATGAAAGCATTAAACACCTATATATTAGTTTATGTAATATGGAAAATTTAACGATATTTATTTCCCATGCTTTTTTAAAACTTTTTTTAGTCTTCTTTGAGAGACATAACATTCATAAAAGTGGCTTTTTTTCTTAGTTTTTTCATTGTATACATTTTCCTATTGTCCGTTATTGAATGCTTGTTTGATTCCATCATAAATAGAAAACACACATCAGTCTTAAATAGTTTTAATTTGTTGAGGATTCTTTATGACCCTGGATATGGTTTGTCCTAATGAATGTCCTGCAGGTGTATTTGGATGTTTGTGGTTTGTTTTCTTATATATGCCTATTAGATTCTGTTGGCTAATTATATTATTTGAATCCATATTGGTGAAAATATTCTATTCTATCAATTGCTGATAAAGGAGAATTAAATCCAAAACATAATCCTATCTACTTTTATTATAATATTATCAGTTTTAAATTTCTGTATTTAAAAAATATTAGAGTATTGTAGTCATACATATTGAGTTCATTTCAACAAAACTGTGCATATATGGAATTTGATTTACTCCACGTCAGTCCCTGTTCCCCTTATTTTCCCTCCCCTCCTCTCACCCCATCTCCTACCTGACTCTACTCAACTTGCTTTCACTTGTTTGTTAATTCTTTATTGGTGCTTTCTACACACACATAAAACTGGAAATCCCTGTGGCATATTTATACATACACATAACACAATTTGTTAAATTCATTCCACATTTCTTCCCCTTTCTCATCCTTCTCCCCCCACTCAAGCTCTTTTTTCTATTCCCCGGAGCATCCCTGTGTCTTCTGATTTTGATCCCCTCTCCTAGCACACATACTTTCCCCTTGTTTTTGCTTTAGCTTCTGCATATATATGAAAGCATTTGATCCTTGATTGTCTGAGTCTGGCTTATTTCTTTAGCTTGATGATCTCTGTCTCCATCTAGAAAATGCCACGATATCTTTGTTCTTTATGGCTGAATAAACTCCATCACACATACGTACCACATTTCGTAGTCTATTAACTTATTGATGGGTTTTGGGCTGGTTTCATAATCTGGCTGCTGTGAATTGTACTGTTATAATCATCAGTGTGGCTATGTCACTATATTCTGATTTTAGTTCTTTGGGATAAATATCAAGGAGTAGAATAACTGGGTCATATGGTAGTTCCATTCTTACTCTTTGGAGAAATCATCATATTACTTTCCAGAGAGGTTAGTCTGAAGTCCCAACAAACAATATTGTACCTTTTCCCTCACATCCTCACCACTATTTATCATTATTTGTATTCTTATTAATTATGATATTTTCCAGGAATGAAATGAAATCTTATCAGAATTTTGATTTACATTTCCCTGATTGCTATTGATGTTGAACATTTTTTCACATATTTGTTGGTCTTTTGTGTTTCTTCTTTTGAGAAATGTCCGTTTAGTTCTTTTGCCCATTTACTCATTTGGATATTTTTTTGATATAGTTTTGTGAGTTTTTATATGTTGCTATTAACCTCCTGTCAGAGGACCAGGTAGCAAAGATTTTCTGCCATTCTGTAGGCTCTCTCATCATGCTCCTAATTATTTCCTTTACTGTGAAGAAGCTGTTTAATTTGATGGCATCCCACTTATTGATTCTCGATTTCATTTTTTGAGCTTTGGGTTTCTTATTAAGAATGTCATTGCCTGTACAATATGATGGAGTGTTGACCCTGTTTTCTTCTTGCAGTTGCAAATTTTGTTTTAATTCTTAAGTGTTTGATTAATTTTGATTTTTCTTTTGTGCAAAGTGAGAGCAATCTAATTCCATTCTTCTATATATGGTTTCCAATTCTCCTAGTACCATTTGTTACAGATTATCTTTTCTCCCATGTATATTTTTCACACCATTTTCAAGTATCAGTTAAGTATGTGGATATGTGTGTGTCTTCTGTTCTGTCTCTCTTGGTGCAAATACCATGTTTTTATCACTAGCATAGGTCCAGAGTAAAATATGAGAACAGGTGTGGTGATGTCTCCTACATAACTCTTATTGCTCAGGATTGCTTGGGCTATTCTGGGTTGCTTGTTCTTTCAAATGAATCTTAGCACCGTTTTACCTAGCTCTTTGAATAATTTCATTGGCATTTTGATGAAGATTATATTAAATCTGTATAACATTTTTGGAAGTATGGCCATTTTGATAACATGAATTTGTCTATCCAAAAACATGGTAGATCTTTCTATTTTTCTAAGGTCCAGTTTCTAAGGTCTTCTTCAATTTCTTCAGTTTTCTATAATTTTACTTTTAAAATTTTTATATTTCTCTTATTAGTTCAGCATATTCTTACACATTGAAGGGATTTGTTGCTACACATTTGTATACGCATACGTGATGGTAATGTAACTTTATCCTCATCCTTATCCAATATCTTCCCCGCTTTGCTCATGCTCTGCTCTTTTATCCAGTGTAATTCTCCCTTGTTACATATATGAATGTCCATATAAATGTATATTAATTTTTGAATTTTCAAGATTTAAATACCTGTTTGATTATTATTTGGCTTCTCAGGGGAGTCCAGGGTACCATACAGAATTATTAAGCCTTTTCACTCCCTCACTAGCCTCCCTGTCTCCTCTCTCCCTCTCTCCCCCATAGGTATAGTTCCCCCAGAATGTTACTTCCAATTTGGTATGTATAGTAAATAAACTTGTGTAACTCATATCTTATCCTTGGTTTTACTCTACCTTATGCAAATAAGAGAAAATATTCTACTTTTAAGTTTCTGGGTTGGGTTTATTTTGCTCAGCATGATTTTTTTCCTTTTCTATCCATTTACCTGTAAAAGCCATGACTTCATTTTTTCTAATAGTTGAGTAGAACTCCATTTGTGTATGTGTGTGTGTGTGTGTGTGTGTACACACATACAGTTTTGAAACCCATTCATCCAGTGAGGGACATCTGGGTTGATTCCATATTTTAGCTATTGCAAATTGAGCTACTATAAACATTGATATAATTGTTTTTGTAATATGCAAATTAAAGCTCTTCTGGGAAAATATCCAGGAGTGGGATAGGTGGATCAAACAGTAGTTTCATCCTTAATTTTTGAGGAGACTCCACACTGCTTTCCAGAGTGGCTATACCAGAATGCAGTTCCACTAACAGTGTGCTAGTGTTCCTATCTCCCCACAACCCCTCCAGCATCTGTTACATTTAATATCCTTCACTTTATTGTGTTCTTCCAACAGCTGTGAAAGTTTCGTCAACAACCAAAAAAGTCATCAACTTTATCATTTTATTTTATTCATTTTTATTTATTTATTTTGTGTTGGCTCAGCATCATCTTACACAATGAAGAGATCTGTTGGTTCACATCCATACATGCTTATGCATTGACAGAGTTGCTTAAACCTCATCCTTATACAGGATTTCCTCTTCCCCAACTCCCTGATCTCATGATTCCTTAATAGTTCTTCCAAGTTAAGATATAAATGATCATACAGAAGCATTTTAAACCTTGAAATTACTAGATTTATATGCCTTCCTGGATGCATTTGGGGTTCTCATGGGAGTCAACTGTACTCTATGGCATTGAACATCTCCCAATTTCCTTCCCTCTCCTTCCTCCCTTACTCTTTGCCCCACCCTTCATAGCTGTTGTCCCCACAGCTTATGTGTTACTTCTGATTTGGTTGGTCTATTGGTAGGACGAACTTTCATCCTATATGAGGTTTTATTCTAGCTTCCATATATGAGAGAACTTATGTCTCTGGGTTTGGCTTCTTTCACCCTGTATGACTTTTTTTCCAGTTTCATCCATTTACCTGCAAAAGCCATGATACCATTCTTTCTAATTGCTGAATAGAAAACTCCATTGTAAATACATATCACAGTTTTTGGATCCATTCACCCAGTGAAGCACATCTAAGTTGTTTCCATAATTTTGCTATTATAAATTGAGCCGCTATAAACAAACCTGTGTCTTTCTAACATGCTGAATCCAGCTCTTCTGTGAAAATACCCAGAAGTGGAATAGCTAAATCGAATGGTGGTTCCATCCCTAATTGTTTGGGAGTCTCCACACTGCCTTCCAGAGTGGCTGTGCCAGTTTACAGTCCCACCAACAGTGTGTTACTGTTCCTTTCTCCCCACAACCCCTCCAGCATCTGTTATTGCTTATATTCTTCATTTTGCCATTCTGACTGCTGCGAGGTGGAATCTCAGTGCAGTTTTGATTTGTGTTTCTCTGGTTGCTAGTGAAGAACACTTTCTCATAATTTTTTAGCTTTTTGAATTTCTGTTGAGTTTCTGTTTAGTTTCATAGGCCATTTCTTTATTGGACTGTATGTGGATTTATTTTTAAGCTTTTTGAGCTCTTTGTATATTCTGGATATTACCCCTCTGTCAGAGGTATAGCAGGCCATGATTTTCTCCCATTTTGTGTTTTCTCCCTTGGTGCTCTTGACTAATTGCTTAGCTATGCAAAAGCTTCTTATTTTAATGGCATCCTTCTCATTGATTCTTGGCTTTAATTCTTTTGCTGTGGGAATCTTGTTAAGAAATTCAGTGCCCACACCTATATGGTAGAATGTTGATCCTATTTTTTTATTGTAAGAGTTGTAATGTTATAGGTTTAATTCTTAAATCTTTGATCCATTTTGACTTGATTTTTGTGCACAGTGAGCTATAAGGATCTAATTTCAATATTCTGCATATGTCTATTCAGTTTATCCAACACCATTTGTTGAACAGGCTGTCTTTCCACCAAGCTGTTTTTGCCCCATTTGTTGAATATCAGATCATGTGGTAGAGTTCTGCTGAGAATGCATCAAGTCCTAGACTTTTCTTTTTTTGGAAGGCTCTTAATTGCTGCTTCAATTTCATAACCTGCTATTGTATCTTTAGGTTTTTCAATGTCCTCCTGCATTAATCTGGGAATGTCGTATATGGCTAGGAATTTGTATGTGTCTTCCAGGTTTTCCAACTTGGAGTTCAGTTTTTCAAAATAGCTTTTTTTTTTTTAAGAGAGAACAGTGACAGTGAGAGAGAAAGAAACAACTCTGTTTAGTTTTTCACTGTTCCAACACTTAATTGTATATGTGGTGCTGGATTTGAATTTGGATCCTCATTCATGACAGGCAAGCACCAAAATCACCGAGCCACCTCTCCAGTCCCTCAAAATAGCTTCTGATAATCCTCTGTCTTTCAGATAGGTCAGTGATGATCTCTCCATTTTCATTTCTGATTTTGTTACTTTGCTTCATTTCAATCTTCATTTTGTTGAGATTGGTTAGGGCTTTTTCAATTTTATTTATTTTTTTTAAAGAACCAACTCTGTTTTGTTGATTCTTTGTATTTTTTTAAATTCTCTATTTCACTGATTTTGGCTTTGATCTTGATTATTTCCTGTATTCTACTGGATTTGGGGTTGGGTTGCTCTTTTTTTGTAGGGATTTGATTTGGAGCATAAGCTTGCTTATTTTTGATTTCTCAAAATTTTTGATGATGATATTTAGTGCTATAAATTTTCCTCTTAAGAATGCATTCATACTGTTCCATAGATTTTGATATGCTGTGTTTTTATTCTTGTTCCCTTCCAAGAATTTCTTGATTTCTGCCCTTGTTTCCTCATTGATCCATTCTTCATGTAAGAGGGTATTATTCAATCTCCATGTATTTATGTATTTTCTGTTATTTTTCTTGTTAATTTCTAGGCTTGTATCATTATGATCTTATAGGATATCATGGGATTATATCAACATTCTTGTATTTGCTAAGATTTCCTAAAATATTATCTATTTTGGAGAAGGATCCATGTGCTGCTCCAAAGAAGGCAAACTAAGCCAATTTGGGTAGAATATTCTATAGACGTCTGTTAAGTCCATTTGAATTTCAGAGTTCTTTAGGTTAGAGATATCTTTATTGATCTTTTGCTTTTATAACCAATTGGTGGTGATATAAATAATCTTAAGTCATACAATATTTTTTCCATGTATTTTTGAGCATTGCTGTTTGAGGCATAGATATTTACTATGATTATGTCTTTGTGATTTTATTAATATTTAGTAGCCTTATTTGTCTCTTTTGACTAATTTTTGATTGAAATATACTTTGTCAGATATAAGTATTGCAACACTGGCTTGCTTTCTTAGGCTGTAAGCCTGGTAGATTTTTTTTTTCCATCCTTTCACCTTCAATCTATGGCCATCTTTGGCAATGTAAACAGCATATTGTTGAATTTTGGTTTTTGGTCCAGTCTGTTAATCTGTGTTTTTTGAATGGGGCTCTGAGACCATTCATGTTCAGTGTTAGAACATATATGTGGCTGTGGTTCACTGCCATCGTGATTTTTTGGTATTTTTTTGCTGAATTGACAATCTTTTAATGGAGTGTACTTCTATTGAGTTTTTTCTGTTTGTGGGTTTGGGGAATTGTTTGCTTGTTCCTCTAATTAGAGTTTGTCTTTGAGTGTTCTTTGTAGTGCTGGGTTTCCGTTCATGAAGTTTGTAAGTTTGTTTTTATTGTGGAATGTTTTTATTTCTGTTTTGAATTTGAAGCTGAGTTTTGCTGTGTATAGTAATCTTGACTGTAGATTGTGCTCTTTCAAGGATTGGAATATCTCATTCTAGGCTGTTCTTGCCTTCAGGGTCTGAGCTGAAAAATCAGACATGGTCCTTATTGGTTTGCTACTGAATGTGACTTGGTATTTCTCTTTTGCGGCTTTAAATAATCTATCTTTGATTTCTTTTTATGCATTTTGAATATGATGTGTCTTGGTGAACTTCTTATTTGAATAAATCTACTGGTTGTCCTATATGCTTACTGGATGAGGATATCTGATTCATTTCTGATATTGGAGAAATTTTCTTTAATTATTTTATTTAGAATACTCTTTATGTCATTTATTTTAATGTTTTCCTCCATCCCAAGCACTCTTAGATTGTTTCTTCTGATTTCATCCCAGACTTCTTGAAAGTTTTGATTATGCTCTGCAGTTTTCTTTTCTGTCATTCATGCATTCAAGCCTACTCAGCCTGTCCTCATTTTCAGAAGTTATTTCTTCAAGGACTGAAGTTCTTTAGTATACAGAAATCAAACTGTTATTAAATTCTTCCATTTAGCCTTTGATTTGGGTGACTAAGAATTTCAAGTCTAAAACTTCTCTTTTCAGTGTATCCGTTTCTTTGTTAAAGAAGTTATTCATCTCTCCTGTTTGCTCTCTCATTTCCGTCTTTAGATCTTCTTTTAGGTCTTTGATTGATTTAGTAATCAGGTGTTGATATTTTTCTCTAGGTTTCCATCCTGTTCCCTGTCTGTGGACTCCATAGTTGGAGAGTGGTGGGTTTGAGGTGAAACTTTCTATTCTCATTTTCTAATCCTCATTTATGAGGAATATTTTTGTGTACCTTAAATTGAAATAAATTATTTTTCACCTTATTTTGTGTGTGAACACTTGTGTACAGTTGAATTATTTATTCTGCTATTTTTCACTGAAAGTGAAGTATGGGTTGGTGCTGGGCAGTGAGTCCTGAGACTCCTCTCTGGTTCTTTCTCTGTGGGATTTTGTTGATGAGTTGGGGGATTTTGTCCCTTACCTTACTTGGTTAGGGGTTCTGTCAGGACAGGTGAGTTTAATACCAAGTAACCTAACTTATGAAGTATCTTTGACCATTACAATATCCAATGCCTCCCAAGACAAGGAAATACCACCAAAATGAACATCTAATGAATACGATATGTTATGCCCAAGCCTCGAGTCCCCAAAGACCATCAAGTAGCAGAATCCAATGCAAATACATTAGGGTCTTTTTATTGCAAGCTCGAAACTGGCTCTCTCCGGTGCAGCGGATTTAGAGGGAGGGAGCCCCAAGCCCTAGTACAGGGATCCTTTTATAGGGTTTCACGGCGAACCGGGAAATTCAAACAAAGCAAAGAACATGATTGGTTGATCTAACATATATGATTTATTTCTACCAGCCATGGTACCCTTTGTCTCGGATTTTGACCATACATAGTTTGGTATGTTCCTGGAATGTTAGGAATTGGCTCGTCAGCTCCTGATTGGCTATTTATTCGCTAAGGGTCAGTTCATCTGGCGGTATGAAACATGGTTCATTGTTCTTAGTAAACAAAGAATTTAGGGCTACTTTAAATGCTATTCAAAAATGAGGCCTCTAATAACTACAACATGATTAAATTGCTTTACACTTTCTTTCAGCCACAATTGACTAAGCCCCTGCTCTGCCCCACTCGCACTCTCCCGCACACTCTCACACTCCCTCCTAGCACCCGCTTGCTCCCTAAGGCTTGCAAAGCCTCTGGCTCCACTCAGCACTCACTCTCAGATACACTGCATTATCTAATTACTTTGTTTCTTTTATAACAATTGCAATGATAATTGCTGTCTACAGGAGGAATAGTAAGTTTAATAATTTAATAATTTACCTCCTGCAAGGAAAAATATCTACAATTAAAAGAGAAGAAGAGAGAAAAAAGAAGAAAAAAGAATTTGAAGAGAAAAAAGGAAGAAAAAGATGCAATATGTATCTGAAGGGGAACAAAAGAAAGAAGGAAAAAATTATTAAATAAAAGAAATAATTTGAATTGTGATCCCTATGGTTATCTTGTTACATGTTGAGGACAGATGATCATTGTCTGATTGAGATTTGTTAGTAAAAACCCACAGCCAGAAGCTCTGTGATCACAAGGTGAAAACTTTACAGAATTCTAGGGGTGGAAAGCAGGTTCCTGGGGTTAATTTATGCTTCATGGTATTCTACTGTGCTATCCTCCCCTGGGGAAACTGTAACTCCAGAGGGATTCCAGGCACAGGGGGGTAGTGCAGAGCAGTACTTCCTCTGCTGGATGAATATGCAGTGCCCCCAGACCTCCTGGACCCAGCCCCTGTGCTTTCTTGCATGCTCTGGACTGGCCTGAGGCAGTCACATGGACCCTCCAGTTGGGGAAGGGTACCAGGCTAAATTGGGATCCTCTAGGCTCCTCCAACCTGAATCTCTCTGGAATGGTTGGTGTCTGGAGTAGACCCAGAGCTGCTCTTCCAGGATCAACATCTGAATGTTGACAAGGTCCTGGAAGCATTGTGGGGAAATCTCTGTTGGAGTCTTGACTCCTTCTTGCCTGCCTCTTTGGCTACTGTCCAACCTCCTTGCAGGTGGGTGTGGTAATCTGCTGTCCCCTGCACAACAGAGAAGCCACTGAGTTGACCCAGGTTAGTCCCAAAGCACAGTTCCTATTTTCAGTCTGTCTGAGTCAGACATTTGGGTTTTGGCAGGATTTTGGAGCACTCAGCTTTGGTGACATTACTCCTCGCCTTCCTCTTTGACCAAAATGACTGCTGCCTGACTTCTTTATGGGTAGGTGGGTGATCTGCTCTCCCTTCCACAGCAGAGAAGCTGCCAAGTTGTCCCAGTTTAGACCCAAAGCAGAGCTCTTATTTGCACTTAGTCTACCTGTTACATGTGGTTGTGTTTTGGCAGGAGTGGAGAAATCTGCTTTGGTGACTTGACTCCTTTTCACCTGCTTCTTTAGCCAAAATGGCCTCTGCCCAATATCCTTACAGGTGGATGGGAGAATCTGCTGTCCTCTCCACAGCAAAGAAGCTGCTGAGAGTTCAGCCTGATGCAGCATTTCTACATGCACTTAGTCTCTGCGTAGCAAAACTGGTCACACTGTATTGATCAGCATCTTCCCTACCCCTTGTTAAGTGACGAGGAAAGGATTTCACCATAACGACTGCCTGGGTCTGAATCAGTTCCTCTTTACCACTAGCTACACCCAAATCTCCAAGTCACTGAGAATCTCCCACCAGTGAGTACTGTGTTTCAGGAAATCTTTTCCAATACATGCACCTTGCAGGAAGGCAGCTTTCTGGGCATTTCTTTGTTTCCAGTCAAAGAGAGGGACCAGACATGATGTCTGTCCCTGAAGTCCACCATCTTCCTTCTCTCTTTTCTATAATTTTCATTGTAGAGGCCTTTCATCTCCTTGGTTAGATTAATTTCCAAAGTATTTTTCCTGATTTCTCTTTCAGCAGAATCATTATTGGAGTATAGGAAAGTTATTGATATGAATATTGATCATATATCCTGCTACTTTGCTGAATTCATTTATCCCTCTTCTGGTGGAGTTGGAATTCTTTTTTTGGTTGTTGCTTTGATTTGGTTTGGTTTGGTTGTTCTAGTTATTTGATCATATCATTAGCAAACAGAGATTTTTTGTGACTACAGTGAGTGGAAGTGATGAAAATGGCCATTCTTATATTGCTCCTGATTTTATAGGAAATGCTTTTACTTTTCCTCCATTATGTATGTTGGTTTTGAATTTGTCATATGAGGTAAATTCCTATAATCCTTAGTTTCTACAACAACTTTAACATGAATGGGTACTTTATTTTTGTCAAAGATTTTTTCCACATCTGTTGAGATGATTATGTGATTATTGTCCTTATATATGTGGCAAATTACATTTGCTTTTATCCCTGGGATGAAACCAACTTGATCATGGTGTATAATCTTAATGTGCTTTTGGATATGGTCTGATAATATTTAATTAAGAATTCTTGCATCTGTGTTCATCGAGGATATTAGTCTATAGTTTCCCTTCTTTGAAATGTCTTTGGTTTGGTATAGGGTAATTCTAGCTTCATAAAATTAATTTGTAAGTACTACCTCCCTCTCTATTTCATGGAATGGTTTGAGGAATATTGGCGTTAGTTTTTGCCTGCCAATCTTTCACTGATGCTAGTAGGTACACTTCAGCTGGCAGGCAGCTGATAATAGTGAGAGGAAACAGTACACCTCTGACACAGAGCAGGGGAAAGCAAGAGGCATTCAGAGAAACTGGGGTGATTTTAAGGCAGGATTTGGAGTGATATTTGAAGTCAGGAAGGAAGCACAAACAGGACAATAAAGGGAATGGTAGCAAGTTATGGGCTCAACATGAACAACAACTGAGGACAGTAAAGTTGAGTCAGAGGAGAATAAGGCAAGATGGGTAACTTACATGCTTTATTGTCATCTGGTGGAACAGAAGGACCAGATGACAGTAAGGCATATAAATTTACAGTAATGAAATTCAGTAAGCTTCCTCATTTTTTCCATCCAGGTTTTTTTTTTTGTTTTGTTTTTTTTTGGGTTTTTTTTTAATCCAAAGTGTGCAAGCAGATGAATTGCGAAGTATCTCAGGGCAGTGAATAGATCGTGGGCATCTGTTAAATGATCAAAGGATTCAAAGATGATAATGAAGATGCTGTTAAAACTTCAGTAGTATTTGTCCAGAATGCATAAAGAGGTGGGTGATTTAAAGATGAAAGCAAAGAAAGAAGATAAAGAAAATCAACTGAGGCAATCTGCATGTTACAGCAAATATGCATTTGAGTATACCTCTTTGGAGTGCTTCAGAGACGATCCAAATTGCTTAGGATCCTGTGGGATATAGGTGGCAAAGAAGAATAGAGAGGGAATTCTTAATACTTGATTTTTAAGTTAGAAATGAGTGCAAAAAGAGAATAACAGAATAGTTTGATTTTGTTTTTTTAGAATAGCAAAATGGTGTATATATAATCAGAAAATTAAAGAAAATAAAATATTTTCAATTAGTGGTAATTGAGGAAACTAAGTTTTTCCATAGGTTTATACAGTTCCCTGATTTTATCTGATTTTATAAATTAACATTGAATGTGTAATATTAAATCAATGTATTCATTTTACAAGACCTGATGGAAATTTCACACCTACAGCATTAGCAAATATATCTCCAAACATTTCAACAAGAGCATCATGCCAATCCCCGGGAACACATCCAAGCACAGTTTACAATAGCAGTTTTAAAAATCAGGAAACAAGATTCTATAGTCAAAATGAGGGTGCTGTGTGGTTAAAGAGGAAAAAAGTAAATGAAGTACAGGTGGCTTTAGCAGGGACAACCATGTGTTTGCGTCTGGGAAGTATTCCCAAAGACAGGTGCTAAACAGACACAGCTTTGACAGTGGATGGGGTAGATATTCAGGCAAGTTCTGTGATCCTACACCACGAGATTCACAGCAACTCAAGGGAGAAAACTCCAACAGGGAAAATACTAGTAATCAAGCTATAATTATTAACATTTTAAGGATAATTTTACACTCAATATGTTCTCTTTGAAAATGGAACAAAGATATCTGGGTAAAAATTCATCTCAGGTATAATGAAACAAAATAATTTTTTTTTTTTAGTAGACAGACTTTATTTTATAGATAGCAAACGGAAAAGAGCAGACTTCCCCCAGAGTGGGAGAAGAGGACAGAGCCTAAGAGGCAGTTAGGTTTGCCTTTTTACAGTAAGTTCCCTCTTTAATTGGTCATCCTCTCCCTTCCCACAAACCCAGGACTTGGGGGCAGAAAATTCTGGTTGGGTCCAGCCTTGGGTTTATGCCTCAGGCATCAATAGAAAGAAGGTGATGCCCGGCTTAGCAGAAGCGAGTGTCTGCATCAGGACCCACCTTGCCAGACCCTTCCTTCTCACTAGCTTTGGGGATGTCAAATTAATCTTCTTCTTTTTTTATTTTATTTTTGAGCAACCTTACAATATTTTAACAAAATAATATAAAATGTGTATATATTCTGGATATTGCATTTATCCCCAGGAGTGCCCCCCCCAATTACCCTCCCTTATCCCTCCCTTCCCCTTCCCACTATAACTCTAAAAAAAGTATTAGATTGTAAAGCATTACATCTTATCTGGATTTAACTCATGCTACTAGACCAACTTTCTCATTGTCCAGAAAACAAAATAATTTTGGAAATTTGGGGCACTGGTGGGGTGTAATTAGGTTATTTCACTTTGTAATTTAGAAGTTTTAGCTATTTTTAGAAACACTCAGGGCATTTGAAAAGTGTGAGTCACATTCAGATTTTTTGGGATGACTTCTGTGTTATCCTTCTTGGGCTGCCATAACAAAATAGTACAGATTGGTGATTTCAGCTATGGAAATTTATTTTGTCATAATTCGGGAGACTTGATATTAAAGTTTCAGCCAATCCAATTTCTTGTAAAGGCTCTCTCTGTCTTGCAGACAGCAGCCCTCTCACTGTGTCCTTACGGCTGTTCCTTGGTGGCGATGCAGAGGCAGGGAAAGAATGAGTGAAAGAGCATCACTAGTTCTACTGCATCATGATGCCATTCTTCTTCTCTCCTCAGTTAGCCTAATTATTGCCTATAGTCTGTATCTCCCAACATAGTCGTGTTTGGCATTAGGGCTTAAATATCTGAAATTGGGAGAGATGTAGCACATTCTATTGGTTTGAGTCAAAGTCCTAAACATGGTCTATATAGCCTGAGTTGCATGACCTGACTTTGGATAGAACTTCACTATTTCTTCTCTTCTTAAGGATCCTGACCCCAGGGCATTTCTTGAAGTGCTAACTATATTCTCATATCAAGAGTTTAATACATAGCACTTCTTCTGCCTACTTAATGCCTTTTCATTTCCTTCAACCACACCTCTATCAAAATGTTGCCTACTTGCTCATTTTTTAGGTCTTTTTTTTTTTTATTAAGAAAAAGGGGACAGTGAGAGAGAGAAGAAGAGGGAAGCAATCTTTATTTAGTTTTTCATATGACCTTCATTCCTGGGACATTTCATTGTGTACGTGGTGCTAGGGTTTGAACTCGTGTACTTGTGCATGCCAGGAAAGCAATGTAACCACCAAGCCACCACTCCAGGCCCATTTTTTAGGTCTTTAGTGTTTACTTTCATGAATAGATTTCATTAATTTCAATGAGGAGACACACACTTTTGCTCTCTATTCATTGTGTAATGAGCACTAAATAAATATTTGATGAATGAATAAATGAATTTGGAATCATTTCTGGAATAAGAGTTTGGGTAGCAATTGTACATTGATTGCATACCAATGGAGTCCTGAGCAACTGATCTTCTCATGTGTTTATAAGTAAGAGTCTCCAAGTGTGAAGTGCAAGCTTATGAGGTAGGGCATGATTTTCTTTATTTGATCCTTCTAGTGTTTGAAATTCACAAACACCCATATCTAATGCTCCCTTAGATATTCCATGTAATCAACAGCTCATGGGAGTAGAAATTGCTAGTTATTCACATCTCCAGTTTGGGAATACTTTCTCAAAAGCACTATGAGATATCATAAAGGAGTCTCTCAAGGGGAGCTAAAAATAGGTTGTCTTACATGGATATTTCATAGAGAATATGTATAGAGAGAATCAATTTCCCCAGTGATGGATAAATCCACACAAGTTGTATTGTACATGAATTCTGCTGCATAATTTGAAATAGAAGATTATAACTATTAACACACCATGAACAGTGTTCAATGATCATGCTTTGATGAATGTTAGAGAAAGTCTATGAGATTAATAACTAGAATATTCATGATCACAAAATATAAGAGCAAAACAATAAAAGTGTCAACCTTATTGGTATTATAAGTCCCTGGAAAGGGAGTTAGTTTCTATGAATATTCAGAACAATAGTAAGACCAAATAGTAGTGATTATCATTAATAATGCAAGCTGCCATCAGTTCTTTTCATTCTTTTGCATCTTAGTACTTACAATATTTTCGATCTTATTTCTGAAAAATCAAGGTCTATGATAAAGATGTCTAACATAAATATAGTAGTACTTGATCATTCACTGATTTATTTTTTCATTTCTTGAACAATTACAAATGTGAAGTGAATGGAAACAAAGAACTACACATCATTACTGCTATTAACAGATTTATTTAGGCAAGCATACAAACTACCTGCAATCTGAGTACCATAAGATAGATGCTGTAAGAATTCTGACATGGCAGAGATTATCCGGTTTTTAAAGAAGATTTCAATGAAGAAGTATGTTGAGATATAATGATAATTTTGCATTTGGTATTGTCTATGTCTTTAGTTATATTATTGAAGAGATGGAGACAGATTTAAGTACATATATTAGATACCTACATATAGCAGCATATTTTAAAATTGGGATTTTCACCCTACCTAGGAACTTTTTAGAAATACAGTTACAGACCCCATCTGAGACCTGGTGTGTTAGTTTCCCATGACTGCCATAAAGAGTTGTAAGCAAACAGGAGGCTAACAGTAAAAAAATCAAGGTATCAGCAAAGTTTTTCATTCTAAAAAATGTAAGGGAGAAACCTTGCCATATTTACCTTCTAGACTCTGATGATTGTTGGCAATTCTTGATATTCTATGCATTACAGACGCTTCCCTGATATCAGTGCTTCAATTTCACATTGCCTTCTTTATGTCCAGAGGGTGAAATCCTTCTTTTCTTTTTCTCTCATAAGGAAACCACTCATTGGATGTAGGACTCTCCTAATTTGGAATGATCTATTTGAGATACTTACCTTAATTACACCTTCAGCAATTTATTTGAAGTAAAATAATACATTTCAAGTAAAATTGGAGATTGTGGATAGATATGAAGTATTGAACGACAGTATTTAATCCACTACACCCGTAGAATCAGTGGCTCTGTGGGTAGAATCAGGAACCTGTGTTTTAATAAGCTTTCCAAGTGAATCTGATGCACATGTAATTTGGTAAACCAGTGACGTTCAACACATATTCTTCTCCTCAACCATTTGTGCTGCTGTAACAGAATACCTGGACTAGATAACTTATAAACCACAGACATTTCTTTCTCTCAGTTCTGGAGGATTGGGAAGTTCAAGATCAAGCATTGGCTTTTAATGAGAGCCTTCTTCCTGCATTCTCATATGGTGGAAGGTCGAAGGCCAAGAGTGAAAAGCCACTTTTGCAACACGTTTTTGTAGTGGCATGGATCCAGCCATAAAGGCAATGGCCCTCCTTGACCTAAACACCTACCATTACAGCCCACTTCCCAATATTTGTAGAATGGTAAATTTCCAACAAGTGAACTTTGGAAGGGACAAAAACATTCAAACTATAGCATAATTTTGACTAGTAAGGTGTACAAGGGCTGAAGATATGAATTTACCTGTTGGTCCCAATATAATTATGAATACAACTTTTTTATTCTTAAAAAATGTTCATCTGAATTTTAAATTAGATTACATCTTTGTAATCTATTTAATAATCTATTAGATTATTTATTAACTAAGCATGCTCCTTAAGATGAAAGGCTGTGTGTAGACAGGAAATGCAGTTAACAGTTATAATTCATAATATATTGATTCTTTTTGGTTTTTTAAAACAAATACAATCATAGCATAGAAAAGTGACCTTTTGTTCCCCTTATTTTTTCTTTGGGGATAGAAGTAGGAACCCTTGGGAAATGAATTTTAAAATGTACCCAAGATTCACTCAGAAATTTATGCTCAAATACATATTATAGGGTGAGTGATGAAATATTTGCTCAGAGAACATTTAAATCATTACAATTTAGAAAGAAAACTTAATTCAGGGAATTATAGGAAACCTGAAAATGCCAGGGAATTGAACAAATATGAAGAGATTTCAAATGATCTTTTATAATGATAAAAATTGAATATAAAGGATTTTTTCTATCTATAAGCATATATAATTATTTCCTTTTAAAAATTGGTTATTTTATATGAATATTCCATTAGAATATACCATTACAGAATTATTTTTAACAGTGAAGTGATTCCTAATGTTAGACCAAACCAAGGATATGTTTTCTGTGATTCTAGCACATGAATACAATGGGAGTCGACAGAAAGTCAATGGGCAGATACTTGCCCTTCCCAATTTAGCTTCAAAATAAAGAGATGCTTCTTCAAATTTGAAGTAGAAGACTGCAGAGTTATTGTTTTTAGTTTTACTGTTATCATCATTCCAAAGGAATGGCAATCTAATTTTTCAGACCTTTGAAAAAAACCCAATCATGTGAATTGCCAATGTTCACTGTAAACAATTTTCTAATCAGAAATAGAATGAAACTGAAACAAATGAATTTGACAGGAAAATATATACAATAAATATGGTAACTCTTCATTTTTTAAAAATTTAGGACAGTTACCTTCTGTGTTAAATTTGCAATTTCTCTACCAAGGTATAGGATTATTCTGTACATAAATTAGGAAAAAATACCTATAATTGGTATTTTTAATGTTTTTAGTATTTTATGTATTTT